>OW679196.1:32220457-32335175 GCA_940337035.1 Agriotes lineatus | reverse complement strand
CCACTGGGTTTGTACTGGATTGTACTCAATTTGTAGTAATTGTGCCGATACTAAACAAAATTTTGTTCTATTCCTTCAAAATATACTCAATACATATAACAAGTGTTGATTGAAAACACATCATAATTGCAGTGCGCGGCACACTTCTTCAAAACGCCATCGTATTTCTATGGTTTGTATTTCTGAAAAATTTAACAATTTTTCATAACCGTTATCTTTAGATACTAACGTATCTATTCTTATAAAAACCTAATTATGAAAGTAGCGAGCAAAAAAACTGGACATTTCAAGGTTTGTACTGTTTGTATAATGAAAATGAAATAAACATTCTATGATTTAATAAATGCCGATCGTAATAACACTTGGTATGCTGAAGATTTTGTCTGATTTTACCGAATCTCTAGCTTTAATCGGTTAGGAAATGCGCATTGTATATGAAGTTTCGGAAGGCACCCTGAAAATATAGTTTTTTTTTAATAAAAACATGTTAGTACATCCTGGCTAAGAAATTTACGCGAATGGTACGGAAAGACTAGCATATAATTATTCAGAGCAGCCATATATTATCTAAAGTGCAAATAGCTGTAATGATCGCCAACCTCCAGTAAAAGGAGAAGCAAAACAAGAAGAAGAAGAAGTACTAACTCCCGCAAACCGTTGATGTGTTTACTCAATACATTAATGGAAATCGAAACTGTGTGTAGTAACTCCCAGACAATATTAAGAGGAAGAAGAAGAAACTGCTGGTATGGGTGTGCGACCGATTAGCTTGGATATCCTATTGCCACACATGTCATCATCCGAACTGTAGTCCAATTGTTAGTAAGTGTTTATAAAAGAACATTTATATCAAATAGCTCGACATGTGACGACTCCTAACAGTACTATTGATATATATATATATATATATATATACCGGGTGCTGACTTGCGCGACGCACCATAGGAATTTGCATAGTAAATTCTTTATGTTCAATTATTTGCTCCCCTAATTATTTTAGAGTTAAAGTGTACATACATTTTTTGTAGAGAAAAAAATACTGCATCCATTCATACTGTTGCTAACAATTTTTCATTTTCCGGAACCGAAGGAATGCAAAAAACAAACTAGCATTTTCACAAAAATCAGTGATGCCATGGAATTATTGAAACAAGCCAATGCTGCAAATGCGTGCGGCGCGACAATATGTGCTGCTTGTTTGTTTGTCATTGATGTTTGACGTTTATAATAATTCATTATTAATTATGTTCTGCTTAATGTCTCTAAGGTACCTAGACCTTGTCCATAACAAAAATGGTTTTACGAGTATGGTGGACGTTCGTTAAGTAAGCTCCTTGTTTATTGTAAAATATCCGCAAATTCCAAACAGTACAACCATTAATAGACTGATTCATTTTAAGTTTAAGACTACAGGCAGGTTATTAAATAATTGTAGGTGCAATAATGAGGTTCAGAACTTACACCAAAACGACAAAAACGACAATACGTGTAATCTTTTGACGACAGTGACTGGATGATCGCCCCGCACACACTTGCGTTGGCATTGGCTTGTTGCAATAATTCCATGGCATCACTGATTTTTGTAAAAATGCTAGTTTAATTTTTTGCATTCCTTCGGTTCTGGAAAATGAGAAATTGTTAGCAACAGTATGAATGGATGCAGTATTTTTTTCTCTACAAAAATTGTATTTACACTTTAGCTCTAAAATAATTAGGGGAGCAAATAATTGAACATAAAGAATTTACTATGCAAATTCCTATGGTGCGTCGCGCAAGTCAGCACCGGGTATATATATATATATATATATGTTCTTTAATAAACACCGTTTAATAAAGACAGACCAATGTTTTTTTATCATCGTCATAAGTACAAACTGAGACAGTTGAATACAAAGTCGTATCATCAAGCACAAGCTTTATAGATATAGAAAATTACATGTAACTATCAGGGCCGTAACTAAGCAAAGTTTTATTGTAGGCAAGCCAATATTTTGCGCCCCTCAGTACAAAAACAATATATGTGACAAAAAATACTAATGATACTGTATGACTTCTACATTTATCTCCGGATATATGATGTACTGAATTCAAACAAACAGGTAGGTATTCAAAAATAAATCCAACATTTTTTATTCAAACATTTTAAAAATAAACAACTAAATGTTAAAATAAGAAAAATACAATACAAATAAAATGAGATCAGAAAACAAGATTAGAAAACACAATCCTAATTTAAATAAAGTACGTATTATTATGTAATCAGCTGAACATTTTGCAAATCCCTATTTATAAACATATGGAGTACCCAAAATACGAACGCCACTGAGTCATTTATAGCGCAACGATAAGATGCATTTATCAGTGAACACGGGTTCAAATCCCACTGGCTGCAATGTTTTTTTTTAATTTCCAAATTCATGTAATTCGCTTTACTAAGTGTTTCTGTATTATTAGCAGCGTTAGGGTATTTTTTTACTTATTTTGTAGAGAATTTTGAAGACTTCAACCATAATTCGATCTAGCAAAAGTAGTTGTTTTTGCAGCGCGCATTCTGTATTAAAGACATTGAAAACATTTTCTTCTGCAACTTTTTTATTTTAAAAATGCAAAAATTATTTTAATTAGAATAAGACCACCTATGTGGTGCGTTCAAAAACTAGTAAAGATATATCAATATGTTAAAATAATACAATATAAACAAATAATTACATATTATTATGCGTAGTAACATGTGAACGTAGAATAAGGTTCTGTATTCACAGCCACAGTGTGACAGACTGTTTTGTAATAATCAATATATTTAAAACGCGAAGCTTTTTTTGTCAGCTCGTAGTACAACCCTTGCATCAGGCCAATTTCGATAATTCTTTTTTTTTCTAAAAGCTACCATCGGGTACCAAGTACCATAGTAGTGGAACACGTAAGCTCTCAAAATCGCTCTGTGGTATTCTGCTGATTGTTGCAATGGACAACTGTATCAGCAATGAGCCCAAAGCAGTGAATGTACCGAGTGATATAAAAAAACTCAAATGCAGCAGGCCCTGGAATCAGTTGGCAATACTGAAATGTATTGTATATATATGTCAAATTTGAGGTTAGCATGTTAGGTTTTGCGTTAGTCTGGGTCAAAACTGACGCAAAACCTAACCTGCTAACCTCGAATTTGACACAGACTTACAGTGTCACCAACAATTCATTTCAGTATTGCCAACTGATTCAGACTATCCAGGCCCTGCTGCAATTAAGTTTTAAAAAATCACACTGTAACTCCAACAGTTAAAAATTAAAGTTAATTTTTATAATTAGCATAAGGCCATTTATGCGGTGGGCTAACAAGCTAATAATTCTAATGTTTTGATTGATGTAGGTGAGAACTATAAAATAAATCTGGTAGACATATAACATTTCCTTTACAAATTGTACAAGGTAAAGTAATGTTTGGCGCAATTCGTATTATTATATCTCTAATTAGCATTATTTAAACTTAAATCGTTAATATTTATTAATTTATTTTCAAAATTGGCCACTTGCTTATTTATTTTTTATTAGTACGAAAGAATTTTTTTCAGTGCCATTTTGGCGCCCCTTGCCGCTTGCGCCTGTAGGCGGGTGCCTACTCGGCCTATACCTAGTTACGGCCCTGGTAACTATACCTACTCAAGTAAATACTTCGTAGGTACAACTGTTGTATGTAACCTCATTCACATCAATATGAATCTGTTTGTCCTAAAATTACAAAATTGTGTCATTTTAATTTTTTAAAGAGTTCCTACGAGTTGTAGAACACGGTGTGGCTTTGTAAACATAGGTAGACTTTCTTATATTTTTAAAAGAGAAACATTGCAACACTAGATTTCCATCCCATTGATTGGTAACCATTCGTTTATAAAGAATGCGTTGAAGGATATGCTTTTATTAAGGTTCATATTTCAATTGCTCATTGTGAGGTCATTGGATATTTATTGGGTTAGGGAACAATTTACTGATAAGTTAATTAGTCAACGTGTAATGCATCTGGATGTAATGATAAGACATTCAGGTATCTGATGACAATCTAAAGTTTCATCCAGGCCTTGGGAGCCTTCAATTAGAAATCGAATGCGAAGACGGCCGGCGTGCATACGGACGCAATGTACGACCTACGCAGGCTGAAACGCGTTGCGCGTCCTGGAGCTTTTTCTGGACCCTGAAATTTGAAAAGAATGAATGCAGGTGACGAAATGACTGAACTTTATCAGTCTTGCGACAAAGGCAACTACTGCCACGGCCATAGGCAAATTCGACTTGACACTTCAATGGTCTTAAGTTGCTCGCCGGAACGAGTAACTCCTTAACTGCATGAATGCGCAACTTGCAACTTGTTCTGGGAGTTAAAACTCCATTGAAAAGTTTGAACACCATGAATAACGCATTCGGTGTTTGTTTAGATACGGAATAAAACAATTTACTAAGCATTTAATTAGTCATGGATCTGGACGTAATGATAGATGTGCAGATGTCCAACGACAATGTAAAGTTTCACCAAGGGGATCCCCAACTGCACGACACTCCGCCGATATCGATGTATGTAAATATAGTTGCGAGGCTGCGACCTACGTGCTTCTGGCCACGCAAATCCCGACTCTTCTTTCATCCAGCCGGCCACGGGGACCACCAATTAGAAATCGAATGCGAAGACGGCGTGCGTAACCACCCAATTTGCGACCTACGCAGGCCGAAACGCATTGTGCCGTCCCGCATTCGACTCGCGGTTTTCGCGGCCGCCAAAAAGCAAGTCGCGATACGAAAACGGAGACGCAATCTTCGAAAGCCCTCGGTCGTTTCGGGGCGACGAAATAACTAATTAGGGCTAATTGACAGGACCGCCGGTGTTTGGCCGATGCACGGGCGTGGCGTCTGGCGTGACGTCACTCATTGACGCCGCCGCGACGCGAGTACGAGCCGCGTGCCGGCGCCAGACGCCGCTATCGACCGCGAGGTCACGGGCCCCCGCCCGCGCCCCCGCCCTGGCGCCCATAAATCCATTTAGAGACCGAGCTGCTGATAATTGCACAACTGCATGGGTCCATTATTTAAAACTGCATTTGTTCGCCGCTCGGCGCGTCACCTGCTGACGGATTGGCCGGCTTCTTATGGCATTGCATGAATGGAATATCTATCGCATTCGCAGTGGCTACTTACTACTAGAAGTTGGTTGATTCCAAAGCACTCTTATCCGCCTTAAAACTACTTAATTGACTGAACACTGGACGATAGCCACGCTTAGCGGTGACGATTCAGAAAAATTCTAAATTTGCCTTGTCGGAAAAATGTTTTATTTCTACAACATCTAAATATCAACTACTACATGTAATACCTATATTAACTAGTTGTTCTCTGAATGTAATTTTTTAGCAGTGGTCTATTATGATATGATTTTCGCCTTGGTGGCCTAGTGGTTAGAGTGGCAGAGTAGTAATCACAGCGATCAGCGGTCCCAGGTTCAAACCCCAGGGCAGGCACAATTTTACGTTGAAAAACGTACAATATCGGTCCTTCTCAGGACTAACCAGGAACACCTGAAGACAGGAGTAGAACAAAACTCCCGAAACGTTCTGTGATTTACACCCTAGACAGTGGAAAAAGTCCAAAAAACATCTTATATTATAAGAGCTGATGCCGCCGGTCGGCCAGACCGTAAGCGCTGGCGCGCGCACATGCCGACCGCGCACAAGTGGCGACGCAGCAACAGTGTCGCCAACTTAGTAGATTTAGGGTTCTCTCACGAATCTTACGTCACTTGCGCTTTACATTTTGTTAATGAGACTTTTAACGAATAAAAAATTCAATATTTGTGTTAAAAAATGAATTAAAACAGCATAATTGGGAATCTACACCTTTAACAGCAACTGTATGTTTGTGTTGTAATGTTTCCTATTTTTAATAAAAATATTAAGTACATATTTTAAATGTTAATGTTATTTCTTTTTACTTTTGTTTATCTGTGCTGTTGTGAATAAAAGATTATTCTGGCAAAAAAAAATGATTAGTGGAATTCTGGTAGATTTTATTTGACCTTCTGGTGGAAACCGATTCTTGACTGTTGGCAACACTGCGCAGCAAGCATTTGAATTGTTAACGCTGGCAGGGCCGGACGTCGGCTGGCTACCAGCTTAAGCAAGCATTTTTATTGTTAACCGTTTCTTTACGCTGGCAGGGCCAGACGTAGGCTGGCCAACGCGTTCTAATATCACTATATTGACTAAATCAAATATTGGTAGCGGTTGTAGCGTATATGGTGAATATATCGACTACATGTAATAATATATTGGCTACATATTGTTGGACTAAATCGAATGTATTTAATATAACTACTGCATCGAATATATGGACTAAATCTTAAATACATCTTATTAGATATATTTATCTGCTACATCTAGTATATTGGTTAAATCGCATATATTGACTACATCGAAAACATTTAATATCTATTAGATCTAATATATTGATAAAATTAGTTATATTGAATTATTAATATATCGACTTCTGTAATGTATCTCCTACATGTAATGTACCGATTAAGTCGAATACATCTTATATATGGAATTATGAATATATCTTGCATGTTACCACATGGAGTATATCGACTAACACGAGTACATCTAATATATCTACTACATCGAATATATTGGTTATATTGAATATATCGATTATATCGAATTATCGAATATATGGACTACATCACTACATCTAATGTATTGCCTACGTCGAATATATCGACTATTAATTGTGTCTACTACATCAAGTATATTGATTAAATCGAATATATCGATTCCATCGAATTATTGACACATCGACTACACATAATGTATCGCCTACATCTAATGCATCGAATAAATCGAATACATCTAATATGTATATCTACAACACCGAATATATTGATTATATCGAATTATTGAATATATCTGTTACATCAAATGTATCGCCTACATCGAACATATCGCCTACATCCAATATATTGGTTAAATCGCATATATTGATTATATCGAACACATACAGATTGCGGCAGGCCACTAGGACCATAGCAAAAGCAAGGGGACTTTACATCTGGCCGTAATTGTATTAAAAAATCGAATTTATAATGATCCTAACGACCTACCGCTATCGTACATTAATTGTTCATTTATTAAACACCATGACGGCCACATGCATATTCTCCTTGCTTTTGCAATGGTTCTAGCAGCCTGCCGCATTCTGTATAATATCTGCTACATCGAATATATTGGTTAAATCGGTTATATGGAATTATGAATATATCGATTACATGTAATCTATCGCCTACATCGAACATATTGACTAAATCGCTTAAACTGATTCAGAGTTTAAATTATTAAGTTTTAAAAATGTCAACCGGTTTCGATGCATTTTCGGTCCCCAGTCGATTTCTTAGTCTCTCGGGTGAACTGTGTCAAAAGGAGAAAATAATAATTTAATTCCAGCAGATGAAGCAACTAAACTGAAAGTTACTTCATTAAGATTGCTCTTAACCCACCATGAAACAAGTTTTACATTATGTAAGGAACGACTTCCGAGACTGAAACGCGTCGTCATTGAGATTGAAAAACTCAACGTTTCGCTCACTTTCATAAGAAGCTTCATCGGGTGATAAGCAAAAGATCACGGTAACTTAATGTGTGAACCACACGAGAGGCGAAACTCTCCTAACGATCGAAAAGAGAAAGGCAACATTTATACATAAGTGTCGTCGGAGTTGAGTGAAGAGAGCAGTGGGTGGGGTTTAGAAATTAGCACTTTCCTCATGGGGGGGAGGGGATAGTGTTTGTAAATCTCAATAGCTTCGCGAATCTTTCTGCTAAGAATGAATGGGTATTTGTAGATAATAAAAATTTTATCGAAATAGATCTTATGGCCGGTATCGCGTTGGTGTTCGACGATGGCTGATGATGAAACGAGAACCTACCGGAGTCGACGCTGGTGTTCAGAGATACGAGCGTTTACTGAACGTCCTGTTTCACCAATTTATACAGCATTACAGGGGCAAGGGACCGCATAACACCTTTAAATGCCATGGTGTTTAATTTATCATTGCGTTTTCAAGTGCTCCACTAAACTCGCCATTTTTTATTACATTTGTTACATCTTTCTCTAACGCTTTTATATAATTACTAGCAAGATGCCCGTTCTTCGTACTGACTACAAATGTTTGTTTCTTCTTCTAAATCTTAAATGAATTATGGAGCCCCCCTCCCCCTCACTCAATATTATAAACTAACAAAGGCTGCAAAACAATATTGTAGGTAACGTGAAACAATATTCTTCCGAAAGAAGTTTTTCTTAATTCTTTTTTTCTTTACGTACCCCCTGAAAATGTGTATGTAATTGTCGTTACCCTTGTATAGATTGATAAAACTATAGTTTTAGTATAACAATGAGATAAAATCAAAAATACATGTACTTATTAGAAGTTGTATTCATAAATTATAGCAGGTTACCCGTTTCCATTACAAGGGGATGGAATTTCTGAAATTCTCCTATTTTATTCTAAGAAATTCCCTTAGGAGTAAAATGTCTAAAAATTCTTTCAGATCGTTTTATCCTGAAATGAACCCAGAAGGAAAAAATAATAATTTTAACCCCCTACCCCTTTTCAGTTTTCCCCTTTTACCGCTTTAGGGGTGAAATTTAAAAAACCCTAAAACCCATTTCTATAGATTTGAAAAACACATCTATATGCCACAAAAGAATGTTCTAACTCAACAAACAAAGGAGATACAAGGGGCTCTATAATTCACCCCGAATGCAAACTGACACATTTAGGGTTGATTAGGGCAATATAATAATAATAATAATAATAATAATTTATTTTAGTTTCCACAGATACAGACATACTGATAAACTACAGTGCAAAGAAAAGATTTAAACAGGTATAAGAGAAAATAAAAATCATCAAAGAAAATAAATAAAATAAATATACATCTTCAAAGAAAATAAATATATACTATCAAAGAAAATAAATATATACCATCAAATAAAATATAATCATTAAAAGAACGCAATAATACTCGATGTGGAAACCCCAGGACCCAAATCAGTTGTTACTGTTCTTCCATTGGGCCCTTGGGCCCATTGGGCTCCTGAAATATGCCATTTGCCTTGAATACCTATGCAGGCAAACACCAAGTCGATATCTTATCAGGTCTAAGAAATATTGAGGAATTCGTGGGAACACAGTGTAGCCCTTTTCAACCCCTTGGGGATAAATTTTTCAAAATCCCTTAAACCACTTTTTAAATATTTTAAAACTGCATCTATATGCCAAAAAAGAATGTTCTAACTCAATAAATATAGGAGATACGAAGGGTCCTTTAATTGACCCCGAATCGATATTTGCACCTTTAGGGGTTGATTAGGACAAAATCCTGAAATACGTTTCTAGGCATTTGCATTGAAAATTTTTGCAAGTAAACACCAAGTCGATATCTCAATAGGTGTAAGAGATATTTAGGAATTCGTGAAAACAGATTTTACCTCTTTTCACCCCCTTAGGGGTCGAATTTCAAAAAAATCCCTTCTTAGCACTACCTTACGTAACCAACTGAACCTTCCACCTGAATTTCAAGTTCGTAGTATCAGCAGTTACGGCTCTGCGTTGATTAGTCAAGGTTGTGACTTTCCTTTATATACAGTGTGTCCCCGGATAAGTGAAACGACTCTTGTGAAAGGTAAAAAAATTTCGATTTAAATTTTCATTTTTTGGGGTTCAGCCTTGCTTGGTTAAAGGCGAATTTCTAACATAATTTCAGTTTTGAAAAATCAAGTATGACTTGGAAATTTTCAAAAAACCTATTTTTCTGTAGAGTAAAATGCCCTTTATGTGACAAATACTGAAATTATGTTAGAAATTCGCCTTTAACCAAGCAGGGCTGAACCCCAAAAACTGAAAATTTAAATCGAAAATTTTTTACCTTTTACAAGAGTCGTTTCACCTATCCGGGGACACACTGTATGTATAGATTTTATAATAATTCCTAAAAGGGTTCTAGGCTCCTTCCAGTCAAAATTCGGAATTGCGCGTCCCGCAACAAATGCAAACAGTAACAGAAAGTTGAATTGAAACTAATATGTTTACTGCATTTATTCATAATAGTGATTCAGTTTCATAATTACACGAGTTTACTACTAAATACAAGTAGGTTACCACAATCACCAGAATTAAACACAATGTTTAAAAAACATGTTTTTTTACATCGACTAAATCGTTTACATCTAATATATCTACTGTATCGTGTATATTGATCATATCGAATATATCGACTAACACGAGTACATCTATTACATCGAATATATTGGTTAAATCGATTTTTTTTATTCCGTACTCCGCCAACAGCTGTTAGGCCAATTATAGGCGTCACTGTACATTTTTTATGGGGACTTCCAACCCCACTAACGACTATCATGATATTATGATATCCGGGACCAACTTTTTTCCGTGATAGCCGTACCACGAGGTGCCGGGAAAAACAGCCGTGGAACTCCCATCCAAGTTCTGACCAGAGAGAGCGTTGCTTAACTCTGCTGATCGAGCGTGGACGCTTGCTCAATCAACACCACCCGGGAATATCGAATTATTGAATATATCGACTGCATCAAATGTATCGCCTACGTCGAATATATCGACTTTAATTATATTTACCACATAGAATATATTGGTTAAATTGAATACATCTAACATATCTACTATATCCAATATATTGATTATATTGAATATAGTATATGTCGACTAAATTGAATACATGTACATAATATATACTACATCGAATATATTAGTTAAATCGGTCATATCGAATTACGAAATATATTGACTGCATGTAATGCATCGCCTACATCGAATATATCGACTAAATCGAATACTTTTAACATGTCGACTACATTGAATACATCGACTAGATCGTTTACATCTAATATACCTACTACATCTTGTATATTGACCACATCGAGTATATCGGCTAACACGAGTACACCTAATATATCTATTATATCGAATATATTGGTTACATAGAATATATCGATTACATCAAATTATATATCTGTTACATCTAATGCATTGACTACATCAACACATCTACTATTAATTATAGCTACTCTATCGAATATATTGGTTGAATCGAATAACGATTCTATATAATTATTGAATATATCGACTACATCTAATTCATCGCCTACGTCGAATATATCAACTAAATCAAATATGTTGGTTAAATCGAATAGTATATCGATTATATGGAACTAGCTGAAACCCGCGGCATATGCCGCATTTAAAATGTACGACAAATGTAATAACTTTTGTTGCACTAAAGAAAGTTTTAAAAGCACGCTAGAGATTGGTAGTAAGGAAAAGTTCCAAAAAATATATTTTCAAATGGAAAGTTTCTGGAAAGGAAATGCTCGCCTCTGGAAGGCGTCCTAATTAATACGACGTTGTTGGAACGCAGTCAAAAAAAAAATCAGGAAAGAATTAATACTCTTATGAGATTATAAGTGAGAATTATTTGTGCCACCGAAATAATTTTCAGCTGCTTGCAATCTGTGTTTCTTTTCGGGTTTAAGCCGTTGAGCGTCATAAAAATATAAATGCGGTAACTCAAGTCTCCAGTTACGCCGTTACTGTTATTGTTAAATAACTCGATTAATTATTATTTCTTTGTCATTTTAAACTGAAATTATTATTATTATCTCTATAATAGCAACCATAAGTAACTGTTTATAATGTTTATATGCTAGCGAGTTGTTCTTAAATCGCTAGTGAATTAATAGTAAAGTACATTTTTTTTCTATAATAATTTTCAAGGTCAACTCTAGGGGAAAAGTTGCATTCCTGCAGGGTCTCTAGCTTTAATAATGTTGGTATATAGATTTTCAGTTCTTTTCTTCCATTAAAAAAATGATTGTCATTTTGATAGATATGTCATAATAGTGGGTAAAACGAACAGCATAGTAAAATATTGCAAATCCTTTATCTAAAAGACGTGTCTGTCTGGGACGCTGTTTCAGCAGCCAAACCGTAAGAGATAGAGAACAAAGTTATTAAAGTTATATGTTTGGAATGGTCATGTCAGGTCAGGAACCGAATTTCAGTCACGTGACACTTCCGGTTTTCGAGAAATCACGTGATTTCCGTCCGTCCGGAACGGTCTTTTTTGTTTTATTAAATGAGACATTTGTCTCACTGGACTGCTAGTTTATTAATTATTAAACTTACAATATTTGAAAATAAACATAATGAACGTTTGCAAAATTAAAGAAATTTGTCAAGAGTTCAAATTAAGAAACTTTGACATTCAAAATTGACACATAACCATAATTTTAAAAAAGTGCTACCAACACGTGGTATAAAAATTTCCTAGCGTTTTAATCACATATCTACCAACATTGTAACACTTTGACAGTTATTATAGAAAAAAAAACTTACTTTAGATTGTTCTACAAGTTAAGAAAAGGGAGAGTTTTACAGCGAATGTAAAAGTTTTACGTGAGCATGGACGAATCACTTTTCCAATGTGTTGAACATGCAATTTTTCCGTGTAGTTGACAAAAATATCTTTTTCAATAATTTTGGTCAAAGTATGGAAGCGCAATTTTTACTGTACTGTAAAAATGAACTAAATGAATTAATAACAGATTCATCCATTTTCAAGTAAGCTTTATTCTATAATGTATAATGGTTAATTTGTACAGAGTTCGGCAACGAAGCAGGGGTGGAAGATATTTCTAAAACTATTAGAGTTACATGAATATTGTGTATATAAAAGTTGTAGGTACGAAAGTGGTGCACATTACTAAAATATTTTTGATTATACAGGGTGTCGCAAAAAAGTATGGCGAATCAAACTTACTTTCTTTAAATAGAATGCCCTATATTTGGGTAGCTTAAAAGTTTTGTATTGAAATACTCATCATTTTCATATAAAGTTGTATGGGTCTAACGTCAACTGTTTTGGAGATATTAACGATTTTATGCAAAAAAATGCTGAACTTCACGCGACTGCTGTAAGCGACAGAAAACAATTGAATGAAGAAAAACGTTACCAAAAAATTATGATTTTTGTCAACTATCTTTGAAGTGTAAAATGGTGGATCTGGGTATTAATTTTATATAGGGTGCTCAATATTTGCAAATTTAATCATTTCGATTTTTTTCAAATGGAACGCCCTGTATATTTTTGTATTTTTGAAGAGCCCTTTTAATGAGCTTTCTTTTGATATGTTACTTCATACTTCTAAGTTCAACTGTTTTTCAGATATGTGTGTTTGAACATAAAAACAATTTAAACGCCTTAAGATGCTTTATTTCAAGGGATAAAAAACAAACGCCCTTAAAATAGTGATTTAAACGCATGATCTCTCTAAAAATAAAAGCACAAAATCAGGTTTAGAAAATATAAATTCAGTCAGTGTTGATGCAGGAAATTATAAACACGAAAAAACGATAAATGCAGGAATAAATTAATTATTTTAAAGGCGTTTGTTTTTTATCCCTTGAAATAAAGCATCTTAAGGGGTTTAAATTGTTTTTTATGTTTAAACTCGCATATCTGAAAAACAGTTAGAACTTAAGAGGTCTGAAGTAACATATCAAAAGAAAGTTCATTAAAAGAGCTCTTCAGAAATACAAAAATATACAGGGCGTTCCATTTGAAAAAAAATCGAAATTAAATTTGTATAACATTAATACCCAGATCCACCATTTTACACTTGAAAGATAGTTTACAAAAATCCTAATTTTTTGGTAACGTTTTCCTTCATTCAATTGTTTTCTGTCGCTTACAGCAGTCGCCTGAAGTTCAGCATTTTTTTGCATAAAATCGTTAATATCTCCAAAACAGTTGACGTTAGACCCATACAACTTAATATGAAAATGAAGAGTATTTCAATACAAAACTTTTAAGCTACCTAAATATACGGCATTCTATTTAAAAAAAAATAAGTTGATCCGCCACACTTTTTTGAGACACTCTGTATAATCAAAACTATTTTAGTAATGTGCACCACCTTAGTACCTACAACTTTTATATACTCAATATTTATGCAACTCTCATAGTTTTAGAAATATCTTCCACCCCCGCTTCGTTGCCGGACCCTGTACAAATTAACCATTGTACCGTTGCGGCCAACTCAAAGTGCACGGACTTTCAGCTCTTAACATACAATATACTATTTCATTACTCTAAATCAAAATTATGCTGTAATACGAATTGGGCCATAATTATAACGGGTGTTCATAAACAGTCGTCATCCCAGTAGGTTTCGACTTCAGAAACGTATGTCTATTAAAATTGAGAATAAATGCGCTATGACAGTACTCAATGACGTTTCATTGTGTTGCACGAATTAATCAAAGATATAACATTTTGTTTTTCAAAGCAACTGGGATGACGACTGTTTATGAACACCCGATATATAACAGCAATGAGATAACATGAACAACAAAATAGAATGCTTGAGTAAGAGATGACCATACAAAAAAAAATTATTTTAGTAGGCATGTGTGGTTGACATCTGTCATAATTAAATGTGCGTCAGGCCTACTCCAATATTTGCTAGTATGTTTATCTCTTTCTTACTCAAGCAATACGTGTTATTTTCTTGTGTTATCTTATTGCTGTTACAGTGAAATTCCCCTTCGCGGATACACGGTCACCTCCCTTGGACAGACAGTTTCTCATGGTCCCGACCGACTCTCATATAATTTGCATTGTGTTAACTCCCTCTTGGACGGACATTCTCTTGAACGGACGCGGACACAAGAAAATGTTCTCTTAAACGGACAAAAAACAAAATAAAAAATAAACGCCTGGTCTCATTTCTCAATCGCGCCGCGCGCCAACTTCGCTGCCTGCCTTCACTGAGGGACTTTCCCGAGTTAACCGGGGATTCACCGACTTCAATCTTTCGGTACACGCGGGGATTCAGTATTAGTCTGACGTCTATGCGGAAAAGACACAGTGGGCGACACATTAATTGTAGAAATGGCGCCAAATATAAAAATTCTCACGCTTAAACAAAAAATTGAGATTGTTGAAGTTCACAATAGGGAAAAGTTAAGTGTAAGGAACTTATCCAAGTGTTTTGATATCGGAAAAACAAACTGCTGATATAAAACATAAAGAAAGTATTTTGTATGTAGTAATATTTTGTAAGGTAACAAATCCTTATTTTTTCCTTAAGTTTTAAGTTTTTTGTTTATTTTAAAAACATTTACATACATATACGTTTTAAATGTCCCAATTTCTTTAATTACAATTTTCATTAAAAAACAGATTTTGTTTCGTATTTCTTTTAGGCGGACACCCCTCTTGAACGGACACTTTCAGTCGATCTATATAATAATAAACACAGAAAGGAACATTAACACATAAAATAACTTTTCATATCAAAACTTGTACATTCAATTCAGCAATTTTTGTCTGAATTATGTTAGACTCATATGTTGTATCGCGTTCTATTTTTTTTTGTTTAGATTCTAGCATATATATTTCTTGCGTGGCTTTTCTCTTCAGCGATGCTTCTTCACTTTCCTGTTGCTCTTCTTTTCTTCTTTGTTCCAAAGCCAACTTATATTTGAAGCTAGAATTTTTTACATAGGATCTCATTTTGTCACTAATGACAACATTTAAAACATCACCCTTGCTGTGTACAGCATCATAAACAATACGCTGACAAGTAAGAGATTCCTCTTTTAAATTTTCTACTAATAAATGTTTATTAATGGAAAATCCAGCCTCTACATTAGCATTTCCATGGGACATAATCAAAATGAATTTAACAATGTTCCATAAATTTTCGAATTCATTTCCCACAAGCAAACGATGATGAAAGCAATCCAGTCTCTCAGCCTCTTTATACAAAGCGATTTCAGAAATCTTAGTTTTAATAAATGTCGCATATTCAATTTTTGATCGTTCTCCTGTAGTCGCTGTAATAAACTCATGATCATGTAATATTTCTAGTAATTTATCAAATTTTTCCATTAACCATGATACAGAATTAGTATTAATTGTTTTTGGATTAAGCGAAGTAACTGCATGTACCAACAGATACTTTATACATCTTTCTGTTATTTTTTTTACAGTTGCCTTCACAAAATGCTGGCAATCTTTTTAAAATAAAATTTGTCTTTTTAATTTAATTTTTTGTTCTTTAAATACCTTCTTGTTTCAAATCCCACATCAACATCCTTCACGTTTTTCAGATTAGAAGCATTTCCCAAATTAATTTGTAGGATTTGCTGTATATTTAAATCTGATGTATCAACTTTTACAATTCGACACAATAAATTTCGGATTAATGCTTCCATATCGTCTTTTTAAAAAGATAACATTGGATTAGAAGTTTGATACTTCTTTAAAAATGGGTCTAATATAGAAGCAATCAAAGCAAAGAAAGCTAATTTTGGTTTTATAAATGAATCTTTACAACCTGACTTAACATTTGTTACTGAAATATTTACTGGCATTTTAGTTTTATTGTGTTCTATGTAAGTTTTTATGTGATCTAGAATTTCAATAGCTCTAGTTGCTGCAGAATGATTCTCAACCCATCATGTTACACAAAATTTCTTGGGAAAATGGTGGGATTCGGTCACGTTTTGAAAATTTGCCCTTCGCTTGGGAGAATCCTTAAATAGATAATAAATTCCTCTAAGGAATTCATTCATTTTCCAGCCAGCAGATTTGTGCCCAGTTTGCAATGCTCCATGTACTATATGAAGCCCACAAGAACCAATATCAAGTATCTTTTTTGTTGTTGACTTCATCCGATGTTCTTTTAATAAAGAAAAAAACTTCCAATCAACATTAGGGCCGCCCATGGAAATCTACAAGAATATTATTATTAGATAACTTGTTTAATGTAACTAAATTATTTATAAAACTTATTACCTGTAAAATCCTATTTAAATGACGGGATTGAACTTCCTCTAAAAAATATTTTAAATGTTGTATAATGGAAGACTTGATACTATTAATTTAATGAAACGGCAGTTGGCCGTATCTGAACATTTGCGTCCACGAAAACAGACAGTAAAGGCGTTATCTAACAAAACAAAAAAAGAAGGCGGCTTCTACACGCAGATACTGCTTTTCACTTTTGCATTTTGCATATGACGCCTTCTTGTGCTTTATAAGTAACAAAATTTCTGTAAATACCGCCTTTTTTCATCTGAAAATCATAGTTACAGTGCAGATATCGATTTGTTACTTACCTAAAATGATTGGAATTTTGTACCAATTCCAACGATACCAATAACTCAATTTCAATTTTTTTGTAGATACCGCCTTCTTGCTTATGACGGCAGTATTGAGCTATACACATTTCAAACTAAATTAATCTTAATAGTAATTT
Source organism: Agriotes lineatus (assembly GCA_940337035.1). Classification (NCBI taxonomy): domain Eukaryota; kingdom Metazoa; phylum Arthropoda; class Insecta; order Coleoptera; family Elateridae; genus Agriotes; species Agriotes lineatus. Next base: position 32,317,775 of record OW679196.1, on the reverse strand, counting down.
ACGTTACGAGACCGGAAAGCAGTGTTTTGCAGGTCGAACCAAGTAGATTCCAAACTTGCTGAGCTCACGGTTTTCTGTATTTCTTAGGTAATCTTCAAAATGTCGCTATAATAAAGGAAACAAATTGTTATACTTCGTGTAACTCATCTTTGATCGGCATACCTGAAAATCAGCGCGTATGCAGGTTTATTACCGACATCGGGGTACAACGCCAACTCTTTTTACTGCAACGTTTCCCTCGTATAATTCTTCGTTGATCGGCATACCTGAAAATCAGCCCGTATGCAGGGTACAACGCCAACTATGTGGTATATTTGCAGCGCAATCAAAGCGATGCACAACAATTTGCAAAAGTTTCGTAGTCAAAATAATGTATAGGTTATGTGTACACATCAGAGTCAAAGACACATTTAATACGCTCAAAAAGTACGGCTTCAATATTTCCTTGCTTCGGCCGTTGGTTGCATTCAGTAACTCTCATTATTATTAACCAAAATTCACTTGCCTTTGAAGCTGTGTCAACAGTTTTGAAAAAACACAGGTAATATGCATAATAAATAATTGTCTTCTGTGATAATATCGCTATTAAAAGTTAAGGGAAGTTTGTTTACAAAAACCCGAGAATAGAAATAAACGAATGCAACCGTGGTACTTTTAGTTGTGTAAACACGGCTTTTAGTCTTCTGCATTATTATAAGTGATTATTGAATATATCGATTACATGTAATCATATATGTATTACTTACTATATTGCTAGCAGGGCCTCGGAACGGCCGAAAACATTACGGCGCCGACATAGTCTCACTTTGAGTATAACGCGTCTCGTGCGCATGCCTGAGAGTTCGAACTGCGCCTTTAGAAGCGAATTTTAAACTTGACCACTTCCCCACCGCACGGACACCGCCGACGCGCTTGCGCACAGCTCACCATATACATTGAAGAGTTGGTTGTCTGTCTCACTTCCTTCGTGATCCCCCAACTCATAACCGCTAGCAACAGGGCATTTTTTAAAATATAATTGTATGTCCAAATGGACACCCAATGGTTAAATTTGCACACCCAGTAAATCTTGAATTGGACAAGGTAAAAATAAAAAATACACACTAAAATGCACAAAACATTAATTTATAATTTAGAATATAAACAACATTTACATTCAGCACATGAACAAAGAACAAATAAAATATTAAACATAAATATTAAGAAATATCAGTTTAAAAAAGATAAACAAAAATTCGAATCATGAGTTTTTATAGCGACGGAGGTTTAACGACGTTACGACGTTAGCAGCGAACTAGTACTAGTACACTATACTAAATTTCAAATAAGAATGCAGTAGATGGATCTCCGAACTCAAACTCAATTTTACACTAGAAAAATATAAGTTTGTGTGACTGCCCATGTTTTACAATAAATACGTAATATATAATTCAAATAAACATTGTAGGACAGCTTCTTTTATCATCTATTTATCGGTTTTATTTTTATAGTTTTAGGATTCATTCTGAATGTCAAATTGACAATTTTGAAAAAATATTTGATTTTCAGATGGCTGTAATGATGACTTTGTTTTGACCAATCACGGCCATAGTTATGATCTCTATTTAGTTCAAAGTACTGCATGCTTATTTGAAATTTAGTGTAGTACACTTTACACTAGCGAACAATCGAACATCTCCTGGTCGGTGACTACGCTGCCGACTCCTCACGAATGAACGACACGAATGCAGGGACACCAGAAAATAGAAAATGCTCCAAGTCGCGCATGTGCAGACCACCCAACCAAACAATCATGTGATCAACTTGCAGCTGGCTTCAAACGCGTATACAGGACTGGTTGGACTGACTGGAGTCTTACGATGAATGATGTAGTGTACCCTAGCTAATACAATTAAACATTTCATGAATGTTACACAGCAACAGCAAATAACTATTTTTATTTGTTTCACCCAGCGTGCAACGCCAAAGTTGTCTTCTTTAGTATGTGTCAAAGGGGCTAGGACACAACGCCAACTGGTCACAAACCCCAACTCAGAATTTGGTCATAACGCCCAACTTCGATTCTGGTCATAAAGCCCAACTAGGTCACAACGCCCAATTTTGATTTTGGTCACAACGCCCAACTTGGTCAGAACGCCCAAAAACGATATTGGTCACAACGCCCAACTTGGTCACAACGCCCACCGACGCCTGTTATAGGAAAGAGCTATCGACGCCACTGAAACCACCTTTTTTGTCATAACGCCCAACTTCGATTTTGGTCATAACGCCCAAAAACGATATTGGTCACAACGCCCACCGACGCCTATTATAGGAAAGAGCTATCGACGCCACTGAAACCACCTTTTTTGTCATAACGCCCAACTTCGATTTTGGTCACAACGCCCAACTTGGCCACAACGCCCAATTTCGATTTTGGCCACAACGCCCAATTTCGATTTTGGTCAGAACGCCCAACTTGGTCACAAAGCCCAATTTCGATTTTGGTCACAACGCCCAACTTGGTCACAACGCCCACTTTTGATTCTGGTCACAACGCCCAACTTGGCCACAACGCCCAATTTCGATTTTGGTTACAACGCCCAATTTCGATTTTGGTCAGAACGCCCAACTTGGTCACAAAGCCCAATTTCGATTTTGGTCACAACGCCCAACTTGGTCACAACGCCCACTTTTGATTCTGGTCACAACGCCCAACTTTGTCATAACGCCCAAGTTTGATTTTGATCACAACGCCCAACTTTACTTAGTTGCTTGTCAGTTTGACATTGTCAATAAAAGGTAAATTTACAGTTATTTACAAGTGAAGAACAAATACAATATTTAACAATACACGCACGGTAATGGGTTATACTGGCTCCAGAAGGTGACTGGCTCGCCAGTCATATCCTTCTTTCCGCCAGTAAAAATCCTTTTTCCATGCTAGTAATGTTAAATACTATAATTTATGATATTACAACTCACTAAAAATATTACAGTTTCACGTTTCATTAAATATTTATAGAATGTACTCTTAGTACACTGTAGTCACTGTACTAATCGAGCTATAAAAGTGAATAAATTCTTGACTCCCGTGACGTGAACACGTACTACGTAGCCCGGGCTCATAACGTTATAGCTATGACTATGAGACTCCGTTCGTTAATGCTAGTACCTCACAAAAAAAATTTTTTACAGGTTGGACACCTAGTAGCAATTCCTTAAAAATTGCCCTGGCTAGCAATATAGTTCTTTAAATATATGCATGTAATATATCGCCTACATCGAATATATCCAATATGTCTAGTAAATTGAATGCATATAATATATACTACAACGAATATATCGATTAAATCGGTTATATCGAATTATGAAATCTGTTGACTGCATGTAATGTATTGACTACATTGTCAGGTAAATCCATATATCTAATACTTACTATATTGCTAGCGGCTATGAGTGGGAAACTTGCCAAGGAAGTGAGACAGACAACCAACTCTTCAATGTATAATGGTGAGCTGTGTGCAAGCGCGGCGGCGTCGTCCGGCCAATGGGGAAGTGGTCAAGTTTAAAATTCGCTTCTAGAGGCGGAGTTCGAATTCTCACGCATGCGCACCAGACGCGTTATACTCTAAGTGAGACTATGTCGGCGCCGTAATGTTTTCTGACGTTTCCAGGCCCTACTAGCAATATATGTGTATTATATATATGGGTAAATCGTTTACATTGAATACATCGACTAAATAGTTTACATCTAATATATCTACATCGAATATATTACTTACATCGATTATATCGAATACATTCAATATATCGACTGTATCTAATCGCAAAGGTGCGCAAAGTAGGGGGTGCGCCCCCCATATGGGGAATCGACAAATGATGCGGGAAGCGCGATTATAACCATAATTTAAACTGTAGGAATGTAGTTTGTTTTATTATTAACGAGAGTGGCGTTCTGGCAATGCCGACATTCTATTAGCGTGACCGTGACTTCGTTTACAGTGCGAGCAAAAATCAAATCTTTTTTTTTTCTTTTCTTATTGTAATTTTAATACGTAATACTATTTATTACTTCCCTCGCCTAAAAGACGAAGTACTGCAATCGCAAAAAAATTGCCATGCGAGATTTCTTCAGATCTTCGCGTTTCATAGTCCATAGATGACAAAAACCCGGTTTTCTCAATTACGTCTGCCTGTCTGTTGGCGCTATAACTCAAAAACTATTTGTTTGAGCAACACAATATTTTGCACGTGAATTATATATCTACCTGGCATGAAACCGAGAAAATGTTGGTCAAATAACAGGGTGAGCACCTTAAAAAAATTAAAATTCTGCCTATTTTGCATTAACTCAAGAACTGTTACTTAAATAAAAATAATATTTTGCACATAGCTCAGAGTTTTTTTCCTTGACGAAAAGGGCATATTTTACACCCAACATATACAGGGTGAACACCTTAAGAAAATTAAATTATTTGATTTTTTATATTTTAAAGAAAATGTTAGTTTCAAAATTTTCATTCGCGAGGGAAGTTCCGTGTAAAGCCCTTTACAGATTTTTTTGTAGTCTTATTGCTGTATAATTTCATTAATTTATTTTCAGTATTTAGCTTGAATTATTTTTTGTAATATACTATTTCCGTTAATTATCATGTACAACTCCCTGCACTCCCACCAAAGCACCAAATATGTATTGATTAAAATCATGCCAGCCATGGTAGGGAGCCCAAGTTTGTATGTCCAACAATAATTGGGGCGCGCCATGAAAAGTTTGCGCACCCTTCTAATATGTAGACTATATCGAATATCTTTACTAAACCGAATACGTACATCAAATATATCGACTACACTAAATATATCGCTTTCATCGAATATATTGATTATGTCTCAGTGGGGTTGGCCCAAGCAATAGGACCATTGACATAAAATAAAAAATAGTAAAGCATTATATGTACAACAATGTATTCATAGTTTATCAATAAGCATAAACTAATCATTTTTAAAGTTTAAGTAGTGGGCCAACTTCACTGTTTCACTATCTCACTAAATCGAATACATCGAATATATTGATTCAATCGAATAAAGAGCGAAAAGCACTAATATATTTAAGTTTATGATGAAACCTTTCGCGAAAGTCAAGCTTGCCATTGATAATAATTCATAAACTAAAGTACTATGCATCCGACGAAAGAAGAGCCCTGGTCATCAATGATGTCTGTGTGGTATAAGATTAAAAAATTCCTTGTCAAATCAGCATCCAGTTTGACAATCAATTGAAGTTGACAGAGTTGTCATACAATATACTTTTTGAGGTTAGGTATTCGGTTCTAGCTTTCATTTAGCTTTTAATTGAAATTAAAGCAACAGAATTGTTTAACAATACTTATTTAGTTGTGCTCTGTAGTCTTTCTTCCTTTAACCTTTTTCCATGTTTTAATCTTAGACAATGTGTCTTCAGATAGTGCTTGAGTCTAGTGCTGGGTCTGTCATCGGTAGCCTCTGGACATACCTCGGGTTACACCGGATGAATGCGGTATTTGCTCCGCATCTTATGTTAAGGTTATTTCGCCTTTATTTGGCCATCAGAGCCTCGTTAAGTAAAAACAGGATAGTAGGTAAAATTGACATTTGCGTAAGAGGGGCTAGGTGTTGCGTTTTATTATACCATTATTAACCCCTTGCGATGCAATAAATACTCTGTCAAAAGAGAAATTCTAAACACAAAAAATGTCTTCTGGAAATATAAAGATGATGAAGTTGGTAGACTTATGAGCAGCTCTACTACTACGAGCCTTGATCCTTTTCACAGTAGAAATGCTTATTCCTAAAGCCTCAGCTGCTCGCTGCAATAAACAAACAATTGTACAATAAGATCGTAAGTACTAAATTAACGTGTCATACCTCTTGCACACAAAATAAATGAAGTACGTAAATGCCCACCATTTTCTTTTTCTTTCTCAAAATAACTCAACAGATTCGGCAACAACTGTTGAAACTATGAACGCAATGTCTTGCCTTGTACTAACATATTAATGCGCACAATACCACGTCTTCTGAGTTCTGAAAAGAACTGCTGCTTATTGTTGGCCAAAACTGTCAAAACACATTTGTACGGGAACTAACCCCGAAAAATGTGAAGGACAAGTCAGATGTTCATCATGTGTTTGTGGTTTGTGGACGCATACAACGTTGCCTATATTTCCGGATTTTTTTACAAATATCTGTAAAAGATCTTAAATTGTTCGTAAAATTAATCTAATTTATCTGTAATATCTGAATTGACCACACTCAATTTTTTCAAAATAATTTTGCCGATGTATCTAGTTTATTTACGGTTTACTGATAATATCTTTATTTAATCTACGCATTTATTATTAACATCGGCAACGCTTTATTTTACAGACGCATACCGCACTAGTCAAATAGACTCCCAAAGACCCAGAGACGTGCTAATGTTATGCTATCCTTGTCGCACTCGTAAATAATGAGAGTGACGCATAGAAAAACGATTTCTGTGCTAACTTCGTGTAACGATGACGCAGGGCTCATCTTTGGCTGGATCCATAGTAGTATTTATTGCATGTTGACATAAATGTTAAGCTATGGATACTGTAAATTATAGATGTATCCCGTCGATGTATGGATGCACAAGAAGTCAGCCTGTAGTAATTTGTTTTACAGTTTCATTATATTTTGCCGAAATTCATTCTTTTATTATATGTACGAACAAGAACACAAATAGGAATAGCAGCAGGTGACATTTTCCGGAAAGGCTTTTGACCTTATTGAACTTCATATGAGCACTGGTGTAGCCAGTAGTCATGACAATTTACCAAAAACCTTGAGACTTTTTTTAGAATGACAAAAATATGCGAAATGCATGTTCCACGACAAATGCGTCAGGCAATAAACGACTTTTTCAAGAATGGGATTGGAGGAAAAATCGTAAAAACGTATACCAGTGTCAAAAGTGTGCGTAGAACATGCTACTTCTATTTGCTTATACAAACCTTGAGTTTTTAGTTATTGTTCGTGTTTATTTTCAGTATAAGGTGTTTACATGATTTCATCCGAATAAAAATGTTATAATTTTGAGTTTATAGCTATAAAATTTTGTTTTACTGCAAGCAGAACCACAAAGTAAATATTTTTAAGTTAACGCTTTTAAGTTGTATATTTTTAACACTAATACAACGTTAAGCAAGGGATAATTACAGTTTGCTCTAGTTATAAAGAAACTGGATTTATTAGTAGCCAAGTTGTAGAAAGTTTGTTGTTATATGAGTACTGTGAATAATATTTAACATTTTCCCATTTCCTTCACTGTCATTGAGGGCAATTTTGATTGGGGCATAAATTCCACAGATTGTTGCACTCAGAATTACATCTTTTACAGCTCAGTCATATTCTCAATATTTGAAAACATCAGTGTCCATGACGTGCTAGTCCTAAAGCCTAAAACTGTAAAATAAAATATAAGGGCACTTGATGATTTGTTACATACACGTGTAGCGGTAATATCTCATTGTCGAGACAAACCAATGGTCAGTTACAACCTTCTAATATTGAAAATCTCATGATCGGGTTTGAAAGTAGCGTCTTGGATATTTGCTGACCTTTGGCGTTTTTAAGCAGACAGTGAAAGGCGTAGTGTAATGGAGGATAATAAAGCCGACTTCCTAGAATCTGAGAAAATTCTGCCCGATAATTGCAGCGATAGAGGAAATTGGAGCAATAAATTACAAAGGCTCGATCTTCCACAGGTGAATGCCTTTCGTTTTTGCAAATAGAAACATCGAGATGTTATCGGAATTTGTATGGCAAGCACGTTAAAAGACAAATAATCCCTGAAATTACATCTTTAAAATGATCATTTGTCCTGATTAGTCCACAGAACTATTTACTGTAGCCCTATAGAGCGATCGAAATTGATTGAACGCTCCACTTACTGATTTTTACCGCCTACCAGTCGATGATGGTCCTAACTAGTTGTACCACCCTTAAACGAAGGGGTTGCCAAGGCCTCGGCTAGCTTTTTTAACTCTTGGCAGAATATGGCGTGGTGTATGGACCAGGCTAAAAAATGCTTCGGGTTTTAAAACTGAACAGAATGATCAATACAAATTGGGCGCCTTGTTGTTACTCACAACCTGTAAAAACAAAACTAGCGACTTAAAAATACGCCACCTACCTTTGGTATTTCACTGCATACCTAGATTACTCGTTCAGCTAGAGGGGTTTCAGATAAAAACACAAACAAATAATAGCAATAGAGGCATTTATTCAAACCCAAATGTCGTTATAACACATGAATTATTTGCAATTACCTTCAGGCCATATGACAACAATTTAAAAAATGTAGGACTATTGCCCATCAAAAGAATTATAAACCACAAATAGGAATTAACTTCCAAATATTCAAACCACAAAATGTCAATTCTAGCTTAAATTACAACTTTCAGGACAACACCTGTGCTATCGCAATGCATAAACGCACAACGCCTAAGGCGCGGCTCATAGGTCACAATGTACATGCTTATTTCAGCAATTTTGATTTTTTTAAATTTGCGCTCATTAGCGTCATAAAAGATTGGGCCAAAAGGTTGATTAAACACGCTCAGGTTGATTTGCTAAGATCTTAGTAAGAACTGACCTAATTAAGGTGAATGCCTTGTCGATTTAAAACAGAGCTGATGTATGTACTTACAATTTAACTTGATGCTGAGGTCCAGCGATCGCAAGTGGAATCCTGTGGTGCTGCAATCCATGAAGACGCTAAGCCGGGTTTGGCTGCAAAGTTCTGAGAATTCCAAGGTCGCCACTATTAGAAGTCAGCTAACAACAAAAGGATGCGGCACATGTCAGGAATTCCTGACCACATACGGAAGCAGAATTGGGGAACTGAATGAGCTGAATTTAGACTTCGTTTGAGCTTATGCTAGCCAATATTAGCCCATTAGCCCATACTAAACGGCCGAAAGTGTATCGGCCTAATTGCATAGCAACGACACCACAGCGGTTCAATTATTGGCAGCGCTACGCTGAATGCGCTTTAAGAAGAACAACGCCTTGCGGCTTCGCTTGTTGAGCAACAAAAACGGCTTTAGATAGGCCAGCAACTAACATCTGCCAGAGCGTGCCTCCGAAAAATCAATACTTTGTCAGCTATTCGGCTGTTTTAGCGGCCTACTAGAATCGAAATGCCAGACAAGTTCCAACGCGCAAAACGCAGCGTTTATCACTTCGCACACACGCCTGCTGCGATAAACTTTTGCTACAATAATTAGCTATAAGTTGGTCCGAAATAAGATGCTAGGTGCATTAACGCGCTTTTGAAATGAAATTCAAACGGGACGTTACATAGTTCGGTGGCGTTAGCATAGGGTTTCGTAGAGTTTCACGTATTAATAGGTGCACCGGTTGTTTTTTCGAACTGACGTTCACTCTCTGCTCATTCATCAACACAATATTTCTGCCTGCAGACTTAAATACCTTTGCAATGTCAACGTTGAAGCTCAGTAAACGAGACGATAAGCATGCTGGATAAAAATTTCATACGGAACTGCGTTATCTCGCTGATTGCAAAAAGACCGTATCGACTAGCCCTTTGCCTGTGCCATCTTCTCATCCTAATCCTCATTCTTCTTCCAGGCTACCTCCTGACGAGGGTGGAGGGCAAAATCGGCTCCCCCGAGAAGCCGCTCAGCGACCTGGGCCTGATCTCGTACCGCTCGTACTGGAAGGACGTGCTGCTGGGGTACCTGTGTTCGCGGGCGGGCACGACCCTCTCCGTGAAGGACATCAGCCAGGAGATGGCCATCCACTCGTACGACATTGTCTCCACGCTCCAGGCGCTCGGCATGATGAAGTACTGGAAAGGCAAGCACATCATCCTCAAGAAGCAGGACGTCCTGGACGAGTACGTGGAGCGCGTCAAGCGCAGGGGGTCCTTGCTCAAGGAAGTCGACCCCACCTGTCTCAAGTGGAAGCCCTTCGTCCCTCCGCAGCCCGTGCCCGTCTGAGGACGGTCACCAGGCGGTCTTTAACTGGGCTGGAAAAGACAATCACAAGTGTATTATTTATTGGTTTAATTGGTTGTTGACGTAACTTAGGTGCTATTTTCAGTATTTCCAACTGTTTCGAAATGACGGCTTTTATTTTAAACTACTGTTTATACAGGGTGTCGATATTATTACATATTCAAATTGAAACAACATTTTTTAACCTGTTTTTAACTCTTTTTTTACTTTCTTCTCTCCCAGTAGATTGCTCGTTTCTCTTTTTATTTACGTAAATCCAATTTATGGAGAAACTCTGGGTATGTACTACTTAATTTAACATTCAAATTTGTGCATGCCATGTAGCGATGTGCCCTGTACCATCGCCATGCAAGCTTGTTTTAAAGCGATTTTACTAATTGTATTAGGGCAATTTCAATAATTTAAGGCGATTTTAAAATGTACGTATTTAAGGCTCGCCGAATTGTAATTATATAAAGCAATATTTATAAGAGAAACTTTTTTATGTACAATGGTTTAAGCTGTAAATATAATTCTGATGTGGATTTTTAATACTTATCACTTATACCGACAGCGTGGTGAAATAAAATCGAATAATTAAGTGAGTGTTTATTACCTCTATGTAATGCGACGCTTTATTTCAATTGCTAATAAAATACATTTAGGCTGTTCGCTCACTGAGATGACGCGATTACGACGCAACTGACAAGAAACTCGTAAGCGATAATCGCGTGGTGATTTTTCCATGGGTTTATGTACTTCACTGCAGACTGAAGCAACTGCGATGCGAACACGATGCGATTTGTACAAAATAGTTGCTCGCAACTGACAGTGACAATTGTGAGGCAATATAATATAACTTTTGACTGCATATTACTGCATTCGAGATACTGGCAGACAATGTCAATGACAGATTTTTATATTTAAAAAATTTACTTCGTATTTAAGTTTATCTTCAAACAACATTCTTTACAAAAATTTAAAATAACAGCAGTTGCTTAAATCTCACACTTTCCAATTTTTAGAACACCCTGTATATTTTATCGAAAGTTTGACAACCGTTTATGACGTCCCAGGAAGAGCAAAACTTTTTATCAAGAATGACTTTCTCGAAGAACCGAAAATGGAAAAGTATGCAATAGTGCGATACCCCATCCGGGAACACACCGTATATTATTTCACTTTTTGCTGAACAGTTTTTTATGTCGTTGACGTGTTCAGAGCTATAGTAATTTGTAAAGTGACATCTCATATGCTTACGCAGTGCATTTTTAATAACCATTATCTTTCGAAATTATAAAATCAAAGACGGTGTCGATTTTTCGAATTGGCCAGTTGCACAGACGAGCACCCAATTTTACTATTATATCACGCTTTGATGTGCATAACACGAATTGCCTCGCGATCGCATCGTAGGTATGTCGTAGTTGCATCACAATCGCATCGCAGTCGCGCCTTACATTTATAAATTCCGACGACCGACGCTCCGGACGTTGCCGTGGATGATTAAAGGTAAGTCGAAGAAGAGTTAAGTAGCTCTAGCTAATGTAAAGACATAATTTGATGCTACGCTAAAAAGTAGGATTAATATGTGCAACCAAGTGACCAACCTAACGTCACTTAAAGTGCTTCGGTGTAATTTCTGTAAAAGAAACGACATAATCGAATTTTTATTTGAATTGTATGTTTTTTTTTAATCGAAAATATATTTACAAAAGAAAATTTTAGAGCTATAGGGAATGGAAATTAATTTTTGTAACAAAAATAAACTTAAACACGTCTTAGTTAACAGAGGCGAATCTTAATAATATGATCAGGTTATGAACTTTGAATGCATATAACTTAAAATCGAAAAAAATAACGGGACTAGGTATGGGGGAGTGTCAAAATAAAGTTTTTAATAGTTATTTATGTATTAAAGACAATAGATTATAGCACAAAGGATTGCTTAAAGCGTGACGCGAAGTGGAGAACTATAATCGTGATTAGGCACGTTTTATTTCATTTTGGTTCTCAAAATGGAAAAACCTCAAGAATTCACTATGTTTCAACAGACTACTACGTCGTAGTTGTGCTGGCGCTGTGAATTTTTGGTGGGCTATGGTTAGTTACTATGCAGATTTTCATTTTTGCTATACTATTGTATGATCAAAAATGATTTTCATGTCAAGTTTGACATTTAAATGTAAACGTAGTTGCATTCATAAATTAGGAACTATCCCATAGCCATACTAGATGAAAATAATGTTTAATCATAATTTAAATTGTTGGTGCTTGTTATATTGCTTAACAAGCCAAGGGCCATAAAAGCCATATTACGCCCGTAATCGATGGGAAATAAACAAGATTATGGTTCCAAAATGAAAAAAAAATGTTTGATCTCAATAATTAAAAGACCACCAGAATATCCTAATGAAAGGATTATTTAAAAATTACATCAAAAGTGCATGAACGCTGCGCTTTTAACAACTTAAAACTACCCCAATCACTCGGCATGAATCCGCAATGATAACGTGTAGACCCAGCTTTCAACAACGTAGGATACACAATGAATTTTTATTACTGGCATTCAAAATGAATTACTTGGGGTCCATTCTACGAGTCGTCCTATGACTGTTAGGAAAAAGTGACGGTATAACATCAAAATAGGACATTTCAAAAGACAGGTTTACAATGTAAAAGTTAGGAAACGATTAGGACGAACCAGAGATTAAATAAACGAATTACACGTATAAAAATCTTGGAAATACCTACTGTTCAGTTATAAACTTCATTCTTTGTAAGAATGTTTCTTTTCGGAGTGATTCGGGTGGTCGCCATATTCTGACCCATCCTCAGGGAAATTTTTAGGTTTAAAACAGTGTCCCTCAAACTTTCATTAGTTGTAGATGTGTTCACAATAATAAAACTAGTTCAGTTGAAGTACTTGCGTTTATTCTCACAAACTGTATTTTTTACATACAGTCCGCTGAAAATAAACGATACGCCTACCAAGAAGATGATTTATCCAAACCGTGTGCAGTTTTTATCTTGCTGCATTGCTATATTCATTTTTCAGGAGAGAAATTCCCCACGATGTACATTTTTCGCAGTTGTTCTTTGTATTGTTCATGTTGTCGATACTTTACCATATAACAAACGTATGAATTATTTTTCGAATTCTAAATGGTTGATTTTTTTTATCTAAACTTTTCCCATACAAAGTTTTGTACCGCCCTTTAGCAAAAGGCGATCACAACCCGGACTAGCTCGAAGGGCCACCGATCACGTGCAGTGAAATATTAAATCCGCACAGTCTGCATCGTAGCGGAAAATAACTGCGACACGGCTTGAAAAAGCCGGAAACACTTCCAAATATTCGATGACTTTGGAAAAACGCGGAGAGGAAGTGAATCAGATGCAAAATTCCGACGCGCGTAGTTGTCGAAAACCATACGAGTGAAGTTAGCTTTACTCTCAAAATTCATGGAGCCAGCAATAAACGGAAACTCAATATGGTAAAATCAAAATGGGCCGTTACAGGTTATTAAAGGTTGGAACTTTATCGTTTTCTCAAACCATCCATTTTTCACATACTTGTGAGGTATAAGCTGCTGATAGCAGTATTGGTGATTGAAGGTATTTTTAAGCATTTTGCCATGTTCAATATCAACTTAGAAGCCGCGTGGCGCAGTTGGGTAAGCGCCAGGCTTACATTAAGCAAGTCCTCGGTTCAAGTCCCACGGGGGTCGGAATTTTTCCGTAGCCTTGGCGATTGGAATCGGGCTTGGTGAGACCATTCACAGTTGGGCACCAAATTAATTGTGATCTACTCAGAACCACAGACCTAAGAGATAGAGTAGCAAGGTCAACACATCACCAAGACACACCTCACACAATGGTTGCTGCGCAACTCTGTATCCCGAATCCGGGGCAAGTTGAGTATTGTACCGCCAGATGTCAGCGTATAAACCACTAGCTTCTACACCGCAAGGTAAATGAAGTTACAGATAATACATACATACAAACATCAATTTTCAATTCATTCTAAATGTTATTTTCTCCACTAATTTAAGAGAAATAAGGAAATTACATACTTTACTATCCAGATGAAAAACACTAACAAAAAATATAAAGCAAGGTAAAACAGTTGAGAACGAATTCAAAGCAGGTATTCACACATACATGTGACATTTAAAAGCATTTTTACACGTGCAAAGTCAAAAATGTCCTTTGGCATCGAAGCAGTATATTGTAATACCAGTGCGGAAAAGCCTTTATTGCAAAACTAGTGAATCACTACGCTTCGGTGGGAAAGGGTGCTACATGTCACAATCAAAAACACATACAACCTTCCCAATTATACATACAAAAATGTTGATAGATGAACCTTTTTTCACCCGCTCTCCACCGCCCACTGTCTCTCCTGACTTTGCTCTTTATTTGGCCCGATAAGGTTTGATTTAAAATTACACGATTTAATTAAATTAAATGTAATTTCATTTTACTTTACTTTTTCGTACTTTTTTGAAAATAAAAACCGGCCTACGATCTAAGTCTAAAAATTAGCAAAATTTTAAGCTATCATACAATTTAATCGGTCCAGTATCTTCGGAGGAGATAGCGAACAAAGATATATATAAATAAGGAGACCACCGGGTATTGATAGGTATAAACGTTGGAACGCGAGCGACAGTTCGTGTTCCAATTATACGAATTTTGAAATGGAAATTTCCACACGCGTGTTACAAACTATTTTTCCTACGACGGTTTCGTATTCTGTAAGAAATGTAGTTTTTCAATTTGCCATTTGTGAAAAAAATGGCGTTGGTCGGTTTTGGCCAATCATAGCATGATTATTACAGTTCAGATAATATGTTCGATGAATTTCAACTTTTGCGGCATATGTTCCGTTACACGTGTTCAAGTAATCGCTCTCTCATAAATTACTCAAATTGACAGGCGCACAAGTCTGCAGCTGAAGTTCATTCCGTTCCCAAAAGACCAGCTGTTGCCTCATAAATCAGTCAAAAGGTAGTAAAAAGTAGCGCCTCAGCCCATCACATTGCCAAATGAAAGGCACGCACCATTTTTAAGCCAATAGTCGCAAACATCTAATTGTTTCCTTGCCACAACATTTTCAGATCTTTTAAAAAGGGTCTTGCGTATTTTTCTGCAGGCAGTTCCTTCAGTTATCTCATCGAAGCAAGCCGCGTAGCTTGGGGCCGAGTTCTTTGCGTGTTTTGACCACGACGGTTCTAATTTCCGGAGATTTTTTCTCAAGGGACTAGACACGAAGACCAAGTTCTCACACTGCATCATCCATCGCTTGCATTCCGTGTTATCGGTTTGTCTCCCGGATTCTCAAGCAGTTACGGCGGGCCGTTTGCCGCAGTCCTTTCTATCAAGCTCCTGAATTCACTGCAGCGACTCGTCCAAGCGCGTTTTTCGAGAGACACCAAGCAACTTAAGCCGCAGCAAGGATCTTAGGAGGTACTGTGTAAAATTTATATTAATGTAGATGCCCATTATTTTCACTAGGTGGAATAGTGTCATGGAAGCAAATTAAGTGACGCACGTTTAAAAGACCTCATATCAGTATCATTTCACGAATTCATAATACTGTATATAGAATTCGTTGTGTTTTTCTATTAGCTGACTGACTGATTGCTTGCAAGTGGTCGATGGTGGAATAGCTCTTCTTGAATCCTGCTTGTTCTGGCTGGTGAGTTTTTTCTAATTGTCTATATATGAGTTTTTGAATGATAATAGCGAAGGCTTTATATATATTCGATATCAAACTTATTGGTCGATAATTTGAAATTTTGACTTTTTCTTCCTTTTTGTTGAGTAAAATTATGGATGATCTCGTCCATTGCTGTGGTACTTTTCCCTCAACTAATATTTTGTTGAATGCCTCGCCTTTTTATTGAAATGTATTAAATAGCTGCAAATTTCCTAAAACTTACATTCATTAATTTTGTCAGCTGTAAACTAAAATTTATACATCAACGTGAACCTCCAAGGGAAAAGGTTCCTCATCTTCACCTTTAACTTTATACTCTGCATCATCTACAACTTAAAGAAATTCTTCAAGCACTTACCTACGAAATGCATCAAGAACAAAACTTCTATGAATTCATACACCAAAACTATGGAGAAGACATCGAACGCTGCTTACGAACATTCAAGAAAACTGGATTAACTATTGTAAAGGTGAGTGGAAGGATAAGTTTTCTGAAAGAATGCAAATCCCAAAATCTAGTGCCAAAATTTTTAGAAAAAAATTTAACTAATATTCAATTTAACGATAATTACAATCTTCAAAATTTGAAGATGCTCATCAAATTTTCATTAAAAAAACTTTAACTTTACTGATTAATTTTTAAAAACAAAAACTGAAAATAGCAAAAAAATATATGGAAAATAGAATACCTCAAGACTGACAATGATACTTATGATAAAATAGAAAAGGACCCTACAAACTCATTACAAAACAATAATAATACAATGTTATCAGAATGGTATAAAAATAATTATATTGACCAAATTACGTATAAAAAATTAATCTGTCATAACGGACTTGCACCAAAAAAATGTATGGCCTTCCTAAATTACACAAAAAAAATCCCATTAAGACTTATTATTGCTTCTTACATGACCACTTTATAATATTAATTTCTAAATACCTTTCAAAAATTTTAGTACAAATAACCCAAAAAAATAAATACAGCGTTAAAGATTCTTGGACTTTTAAAAAATATATAGACATATTAAAATTACCAAAAAACCACGCTTTCTTCTCTCTAGATGTTGAAAGTCTATACACAAATATACCAACTGATTTAGCAATAGAAACAATTAATAATTATTGGGAACAAATTGAAACTTTAACTAAGATACCAAAAATAGAATTTTTAAAATCAGTAAAAAAATTCCTTAACTCTAATTACTTTCAATATAAAGAACAAATCTACAAACAGAAATTCGGAGTGGCAATGGGTCAACCTATTTCAAGCAGACTAAGTAATGCAAAAAATTGAAACAAACATATTACAAAATTTAAACAATATTTCATTTTATCAAAGATACGTCGATGACATCATAATAGGAGCCAACAAAAATTCTATAAGTAACATTTTTGAAGCATTTAATAATATACACCCTAGACTAAATTTCACTATAGAAACAGAAAATAACCAAAATTCTATTAACTTTTTAGATTTAACTCTAATCAGAACTCCCAATGGTATTATAGAAACCAATTGGTTTAGAACTGACAGATATTTAAATTTTTACTCATGCTCTACAATTAAATATAAAAAAAGTTTAATAAACAATTTAGTAGATAGAGTGATTTCACTTTCAACAAAAAAAAATTCATAGTGAAAATATTATAAAAATTTAAATATGTTAACAAACAATAACTACCCTTTAAAATTCATAATTTCTAACATTAATAAAAGACTACACACTTTAAATAACAGAAACAAAAACCAAACTATAAATTCACAAAAAAACTTATCATGAAATAAACTTAATAACATTCAAAATAATACAACTTCAAAATGTATTACTTTACCTTTCATTCCTAAATTATCTCTACAACTAGAGAAAAAGTTAAGAAAGTGCGATTTTCAAATAGCCTACAAAAATCATAATACTATTGGGATTTTTTTAATAACTTAAAAGATAAACCAAATATCACTAACGAATCTAATATAGTTTATCAAATTGATTGCTTAAATTGCGAAGCTAACTATATAGGACAAACTAAACAGATCTAAAAAAAATATTTCACAGCACAAAAATGCAATAAAAACTAAACTTGCTACCCCTAACAAAGCTAATACTGCATTGTCAGAACATACAGTAGAAAAATCCCACAATTTCAATTTCAATTCCCCTAAAATTTTACATAAGAAAGTAATTTGCAAAAAAGGTTAATTTATGAAATGGGCTGTAAACTACAGAACAGACAGAAAAATTAAATGTAATATACCACAAACTTATTTAAAAGAAATATGCTTTAACTACTTTTACACTTTTGAAATACCTTGCACTTTGTACATTCCCTTTTTGGAACTAGCCTATATAATGGGTGATCCAACAGTTAGCGTGGATTCTTTCATCAAATAAAAATTCATTTTATAAACTTACACATGAAATATTTATTATATCAGAAAGATTAATATGTAGCATTTATGTATGAAAAACAATATCATTCATATGACCTCCATGGCTTCCTTGACAGGAGGTTATTCGAATGTCAAAATTTTCGATAACTTTTCGCAATAAAAGTGGATCAATGGCATCTAATGCAGCTCGAATGTTATTTTTCAGCTGGTGAAGTGTTTGTGGGTTATTAGTATACACTTTATTTTTCAAATACTCCCAAAAGAAAATAATCTAAAGGAGTAAGATCACAGGATCCTGGCTGAAAATTCACCTCACAGTTTCTGGAAATGATGCGATCGTCGAACTTCGAGCACAATAAGACGATTGTTTTATAGCTTGTATGGGATGTTGCGCCAACTTGCTGAAACCAGAGCTGATTCATATCCATTTCATCCAATTTAGGCTTCAAAAATTCTCTTAGCATGTTATAATCCGTTGCATAGTGCCATAGGTCATACCCAATTGAAGTTCTTGGCTGATCACGCACATTAACACTCACGGCAGCAATATTTTTTTAAATGAGCTGTACTAGGATGCTGATACTCTTTACGATCTTCCACCTATCCAGTTTCTTCAAATCTCTGCAGATTCATGACTCACTATGACGATTATTTTGACCGAAGTAGTCTCGAATTTTACGAAATGTTTTTTTTACGGAACGATCATTTTCGTAGTACGTTTGAATAACTTTTACTCGTTGTGAGGTTGAAAAAAACTCTATTGTTGCAATTGCCAAAGTCTATAACTGACTTTTGTCAACAAATGTTTTCATGGCCATTGCGATATATGTCAGATAACGACAATCAATATCCACGCTAACCGTTGGATCACCCATTATAATGGATTTTCTAAGCATGTCCGCATTCACGCATGCGTAAGATTGCTTCTTGTCCTACCACCATTTTATTTCGCTTTTGCTGCATTAACTAATGTAGTTCCATTCAAACCTTTTTAAAATTTTATTTCTGGCTTAATTATTATTAAGCCTGGGATGGTTCTTAAATAACATTAATGAAGTGGTGGGCCATTTCCACCACAAAACTTTTTGAATTATTTTGGTAAGATGCAGTATTTTAGGAAAAACTGGTTTTTCGAGAATATCTACGTTCTTGTTAGTCATACCTCCAAAATACCTATAGCCGCGTCCACATTAATAAATATTTACGTTGTGCTTCGTATTTGATGCAAATTTGTTCGTGCGCGTTAAAATTTACGTAGATGTGGACTGTTCGCCGAACACAAACGCACACAAATATTTTTTTGGCGAACGACGCACGCTATCCATCGCCAATTAGTTTTTACTTAAACTTCAAAGAGATTTGCGGCGGAACGTTGCTGTTGTGCTGATGCAGACGTAATGTAGTATACGTTTGTGCGTTGTTTTAATTTTTCATTTAAATTTATTTTTAGGAATACATTTTCAAAATTTTAAAATGAAATTACTGATGAACCATGCCTTATTACTCATTTAGGCATTTCTTATAATTAAAATAATTACTTTTCCGCGATTCCGTAAAAAATAAAAAAAATTTGCATATCAAACGTACCTCACACTTTATGTTTAATTTCTTTAAAATACTGCTTAAAGTCGACGCAATGTCGTTGATCTGTAAAATGCCATTATTCCTTTGTTGCCTGTTAGGGAGATTTTTTACTGAAGCTATCGATCATATCCGCGACATTTAACAAGTCGAAAAACTTGAGGAGTTATTTACTGAAAACGAAAGCGTTGAAAGAAAAGGCGGCGATGGAAGACCGAAAAAAAAGCTGCCGAGGGTAATGAATAATGCGAGGGAAATTGTGAAAGTGCTTCATCCACTTCTGTTCCAACATTAACGCAAAAGTTAGTTTTTTACGACCGACCAGAAAATATGCAGAATTTTTTCGCCAGAAGTTGTGATTATGTAATATAATGGTATTCACATTCAACTGTTGCTTTTCATATTCAGGCAAGAGAGATATGATTTTGTTGTTGATTTCATCGCAATTTTCATTTTTAGGGCTAGTAGGAATGGCTAGAAAATCGTTTAAACAAGAAAGCGGATAAAAGAAAACTTCAAAATAACTCGCCCCAAGAATATGGGCCATGTGCACAGATTTTTTTTGCAGAAGCTTGTTTGCAACTAACTCCGCCAATCGGCGGTAACTTAAATGTCCAAATATTCTCTTCTACATCAAAACTCTGCCAAGCGGCGTGGGGCACACAAAGAATCAAATGCAGACTAACTCTCCCATCGGATTATACAATGCAAAAAAACCGTGCAAGCTGCTAGCTTCAGAGAAGGTTTGTAAGGGAAGATAGACGGTCGGCCTTACCTTTTGGCGAAAGTTATATTTGATATTTTGCCGGCTGGTAACTATCGGCCTAATTGGGCTAACTAGTCGCGAGGGTCGGGGTTCCAACTATGCTGAAAAGAATACAAAAAAAAAAGAAAGGAGTGGGCGCCAGGTCCTAGACTCAGATCCAATTCCTTGTGCCGGACCTTACACAAGGTCGAGGATAAAAACCAGCAAGTCAAACAAAATCAAAGCATCGACCAATCAGAATATCACAGCTTTATTAATATTGGTAGGTACTATAGTGCATATCCAACATAAAAGTATAGATCCAAAATCACAGTAAATTATCACAATTAACACCAGAAACAATAATACAACTAATGGTTACAAGTACATAAAACAATTGACCTAAGAATCCAACTCGAGGTGTCAGAACCGCGAAATTAGCCTGAAGGGCGTAACAACTAGGTACCTCAAAACTTAAATCGAAGCAATATACTCAAAACATGACTAGATAAATTACCAATGACGTTCACCGTGAAGCGGAAAACGACACGACACGAAGCATGACTACATTAACCCAATAAAATAAACTAAGAAAGCTTTAAATAGACTATAAATCCCCGTGAAGCGGAGTACAAAATCAAGGGTGCGAATAACGCAAGCAAAATATGCAATGCCAACATCTAACCCCGAAGGTTGGCCTAAAAATTAACTTTAAGACACACAAAATTTAGATGGGGTGGTTCCAGCACGTTATGAGATCTCACAGGGGTTTGCTAGTTCCCAAAGGAAAGTCATAAAGTATTTCCTGACGTACTAAGAACTGCTTGCGGGTATTCTAACCGAGAACTAGTTTATCACAAAATCAAAAACGGGAGGCTACATAATCTCAACAAAAATCCCGTTGGTAGCAGTTTTGCCACCGCCAAAAAATTTAGCTCTAGCAAGTGATCTTAAATAAACAACAAGGTTAATGCAATACGCGACGTCAAAAAAACTACAGTGATTGCAAAAGCAGCCTCAAAGTCAAATCATAACAAAATTACACATGGCTGCTATACACAGAGGTAAGTAAATTAATCAATCTCATATCTAGTAGCTCAAATTAACACCAAAAATCGATATGCACAAAAACTCTAAAATAGCAGTTCGGAAGGTCATACTAAACAGTTCAAAAGCAATTCAAATAAACGAACGATACAAATTAAAACGTTACAAAACCTCAGATGCATACGGCACGTGGAGGCCGAGCTGTTGGAAGAGATGCAAGAGTCCAGGCGCGTTGGGCAGCGCTCGCAGAGGGAACGACTGCAAATCCAGGCCGCAGAGGCGAGCGGCCAGCCGGCTCGTGGAGCACCGCATGATCCAGGCAAAACCAAATGCACGACGACGAACAGGACCAATCCAGGTAATAAAACTCAATTCCATGGCGTTTAAGAACGCATTTCCATGGCGTATAACTAATTAACGCATTTCCTTGGCGTATAACTAATTGGCTATAAATTACAAATTTCCAGATAAGCAACCACGCTGACGAAAAGAAATCGTAACAAACCTGCGAATGGTGACGAACAGCCTAACGCTCCATTCAATCGAGAAGAGCCCAAAACCGCAACAAAAGCGAACGAACGCTGGCAGCAACTCCCAACGGCTTCCAGAACGTTCCAAAGGGCGCCTTGCCTTCAAAAATCCCTCAAAACGACGAGGACGGCTATAACCAAAGCCAGAGAAGCAAAAGGTTCCCAGGGCACAAACTTCAACGATCGAAGCAATGGAAAAGAATGGAATGCAAATTGGCCAGAGCAATTCACGATCCCAGGTTATCAATGTCAAAGTCAAATTCGAAAAAAAGGAAGAAAAACTATAGGTGCAGGTTGTATGTGCAGAACTGATAACAAAGTGTTCCTTTTAATTCAAAATCGAGGCTGAAGGTATTTGGGTTGCCTAACTATAGATAAAGTACTGTATATTTAGAGAATAAAAGTAAATTGCCAAATCTGACTAATTATTTCAATTAACAAGTAGGAAAATGTCAAAATGAGCGTAACAGGTTTGCAAAGTTTGCAAAATCCGAGCACCAAAAAAGTAATCGGTAACCTAACTAAATACGATGCGTGCAAACCGAATATCGGCACTAAAAGTTCATTCACACAGTATTAACCCCTAAGAGAGCATTTTCACAGTAACACCCTGCGGGGGTGAATTCCAAAAATCCCTGAAAATGATTTGGTCTATTTGTAGGACTTCCTATCCATAGTAGTTCGCTCGTTGTGGCAATCTTTAAAAAACAGAACCCCTTTCGGAAATAAATTCTGCAAAAACCTAAAACTGATTTGATCTGATTTGTGAAATGAACTAATCTGCAGAATTTCAACTTCCTACCTATAGTAGTTTCCCCTTTCCAATCTTTAGAAAAACACATCTACCACATCTAAAAGGAACTGATTTTGTTGAATTTTAACATCCTACCTCTGCTGCCGCGTTAAGGCGACTTCTAGAAAATCAGATCTATTCCATTTAACCTCTTCGGGGGTGGATTCCAACAATCCTTGAAAGTGATTTGACCCGATTTGTAATATGTTCTAATATGCTCAATTTCAACTTCCTATACTTGTAGTAGTTCCCTTGTGGCGATACTTAGAAAAACATATTTGTCCCATTTAACCCCTTTCGGGGATGAATTCTGCAAAACCTTGAAATTTCTGATTTGTGACACGAACTAATATGCCGAATTTCAGCTTCCCACCTGTAGTTGTTTCCTCTTGGTAATATTTAGAAAAACAAGTCCACCACATTTAGCTCCTTTGAAGGAATGAATTTCGAAAAGTTCTGAAAATGATTTGACCCAATTTAAAAAAAAATTAATATGGCCAATTACAACTTCTTACCTCCTCCGATTTTATTATCTATTGATTTGTAAAGTAAAGTCAGAGGGTAAAATACTTCTATATAGGCGATATTGGATGTTTTTCCTTCTGGTTTGAGTTAGATAAAGTTGACTGAGATAAAAACAGTCTTCCCTCAATTCGACCGTAGTCTGTTTCAGCGACTGTCCCTGGCGCCGTGTTGATCGTCATGGCGAAGCAGGTTTTGACGGGAAATTGCAGTCTCTTGAAAAGAATAGTCTAAAGGAATAAGGGGTATTCGAGGAATGAAGACTGGCTCCCCTTCTTCACAACTTATAAAAATTGTGGCCTCAATGATGTTACGACGCGGAGCTTTCACCTACACTCTGCAGTCGAGTGCCATTACAGAATTTGGGTTTCTCAGAAGTATAATGGGTGCTCTAACTTTCAAAGACAGGCAAAAGGACGTCCGAGAAGGTCGAGAGTGTGGAGAAATTCAACGTGGTAGTCCACTGTGTCCTCTGCATCCATCACAGTGTCAATCGACTGATAGATCTTTTCCTCTGAATGAAAGGCTCCAAGGAGTGTGTTGTTGATCTGTAGTGCCTTATCATTCTTCGGAATAAGAATCGCCCTGTCTCGAAGCCAGTACACAGGTTTTGCTGTTATGTTCTTAATGTCGGGATATATTATGTTAGTGAGGCTGATGATATCTGTCACGGCTTAACATAGGTTTTGGAATAGGTCTACTTTCCGTCCCCTGAGGTATATATTCGTCGCGGAGTTTCAATAGAAGTTTGGAAAACTATTCGGTCTTGGAATCGCCTTATGAAATTCAACACTATTGTACTGATACTGTATTTTGAAAATTATTGTAATAACACATAGCAAAATATAGCTAGTCATTTCATTTGTTCATGAGTGTCTCGAAAACAAATTTAATGGATTAAAAAGAGGAAGAAAGTATTGTCGAGTATATTTTTTCAAGTATTTAGGTACCATCATAAATGATCAGTACAATACAGAACAGCATAAATAACATGATAAACGTGTTCATTGGCCCTCAATAGCGGGCGTAATATGGCTTTTATGGCTCGAGGACCTACAAAGTTGCTAATCAGTACAACAAACGATATAGCAATACCAACAATTTAATATATTAACACCAATAGAGATAATAGCATGATACACATTAGTTTGTAAGATGTTGTGCACAAGGCCTTTTAATTATTCGACTTGGATATCGACGACCATAAGCCCAACAGTAGCATCAGTATTTCTTTAGCATACTCCGGCTAAATAGCAGCAGCATTCAGCACTCAGAATTAGAAAATATTTAGTTTAAAAAATGCAACGCATAAGGTGCACTTAACCATATCCACATTTCAGAAGTGGGTCGCACTGCTACATATTTTCTATTCTGAAGTCGTCTCAATTTAAAATGGGCACCCTGGACAAGGCACTGTCTTCGTTTTGAGAAAATTAGGTCATTTTTTGCAGAAAATAATTATATCGTTACTGATGAACGTTGTAAACATGTTGACTACATTTATCAGACACACAGTTAAAATGAGTTTTAAGATTTACAAACTATTTTTCTAAACACACTAATTGCACAGTATACAGATCTATCTCATGGGCTGTAAAATACTCGAATTTGAACACCCCAGATGATAATATTCGTGTGGTAATTTGATTTATGAATTACATTCATAGAACCTGGAAGAACTACAAACTCGAATCAGAGACTTGGCAAACTCTTTTATACAGCGCGGCTCAGTGTCTGTTCCAACGGAATTTGATAAGCTTTTATTTGATCGGTTTCTAGGACTTTCCAGACAATAAACACGGATGTTGATATTCTTTGAGATATTCAACTGTTTTACAAGGCCTTAGAGTTCCGGATGACAACATTGTTTGCAAATCTTGTTACTTACTATTTGTTGCTATCATTTCGGAATGCCAATAGATGGGTTAGAAACTGTTATACAAGTGAAAGAATCTTGACAATTGAAGAAGAAATGATAAACGTGATGGTTGCGTATTGGCCAGCAAAAGAGATTCTGGAAAAACCTGCAAGTAGCCGCCGAAGGAAGCAAAAACCAAACATATGTGATTAGCGATTTTAATGGGAGGATGGGTAACAAGATAAATGACAATGGAAAGATACAAGTAAACAAAAGAAAACAGCAATAAAAACCAATGGAAGGAGGCTAATTTTTGCATAGGTAGAGATCAAAGATTTTACCTTGTTTGGGCACAAAGATGTGCATAAATATATAAGAGTAAAATGAAGCAAAAAAAAAATAAGAAAGATGTAAGAGAGAAAAGAATACCAGAAATTTCAAGATAACTAAAAATAATGGAAGAGATAGAAGAGAGCATAAAAGAAAATCCCCAAGAAGTAAATCAACAGGGGGGCCTGAGCCTCTTGTGCCCCTCTGAGTGCCCCCCCCAAAGACGCCCTTTGATTAATATCTTATGTCTAAACACATTCAAAGAGATATTTTGAATATGTTGCTATAATAGAATTAATGAACTTAAACTAAATAATTATTTCGAAGAAGAAATGGGGAATGTTTATTTGCCGCAGTAAAATACATAAACAAAAATCTACTTTATTTTGTGGATAAGGAATACTGCTAGATGCAGAATATCAATTTACGCTCTTATCTGGGGTAACAAACATCCCTATGGTTGGTGGCACAATTTGATACAGTAATAATCCTATTTATGTTTACAGGTCCTTTCACAATCAATATCGAATACAAAAGAGAATGCAATTTAGCTAAATTTTAAAATATAAACATAAAACATTTAACTTCTGATGTCTGCTTTTGACTATATTTGCCTGGTGGTCCCGTTGAAGTGGGCTAGTTAGTGTTCATTTTAATTGTTTTAAAAAATGAAGCGTGCTAAGACACTAAGGGGTTACTTTGATCTACTCCCACTGCAGCAATAATAATCAAAGAGACCAACGTTGCTAAAAAGGGCGAATTAAATACTGAAAATAATAGTGATGTGGAGATGATGGAGTTCCCGGAAGATACCGAAGAAAGTGGTGTAACGATGATAATAATGACAATAACGCAAGCGATAACAATATGTCTGACTAGTGAGTCACCCGAACTAAGCTTCGGTTCGCTAAATTAAGAGAGATTCATGAATATAAATTTTTAAAAAAAGGATGCATCGTCCGGGACTCGAACCCGGGCCGGCCGCGTGGTAGGCGGGCATTCTACCATTGGACCAAAAATGCTTGCTTGAATGAGCAGTTGCTGTAATAGCATATGAACATAGTGATTCACCCGAGGTAACAGCTGTCCCAGTGCAACCCACGCGCACAGACGCTTCGCTCCGCTACGTACACGATTTAATTCAATTAAACCTTTTTCGTACTTTTTTTGAAAATAAAAAGCGGCCTACGATCTAAGTCGAAAAATTAGCAAAATTTTAAGCCATCATACAACTTAATCGGGCCAGTATCTTCGGAGGAGATAGCGAACAAACATACACGCAAACATAGCTACATACACGCAAACATACAAAGAGAGCACCGATTTTATGTTATAAGATGAAGGTCTCTCAGGTTTCTCAGTTTTAGAAAAACTGTATGTTTTTGTTAATTGTTCTACAGTGCACCCAAAATTTATCAACAAGCAAAAAGAACTACGTATATCCTAAACAAAAAACAAAAAAAACCAATGGAACTGAGTGACACCCGTTGGACAACACAATTTCTTTCATGTGATATGGTGATCAAGACATTTGAATCAAATATAGTATTACTGCATAGTATAGCCGACGGTGAAGGTAATTTTAAAGATGAGAGTACTCGTCGAATAGATGCTACTTGACTCTTAAATCGATTAAATGAAAATTGTTTTTAGGTTGCTATGAAAATAAAATTAATACCCAATAGGTTATTTCATAATTTTGGCAGTTTGTCAAATTGTCATTTGTTTGCTTTGTACAATTTCACATTTAAAATAAAACTATATTCGTAATATTGGATATATTGCATTTCATTCAATATATTCCCTTTCCAAATATAATTCGTGTAATGATCAATGATCGATGATTTTTTACTCATTAAAACCGGATCTGCCCCCCCCCCCCAAGTTTAACTTGGCCCCTCTAGGCCCCCACAAGCAAAATTTTCTAGTACTCTACCAGCTAGTATATGAAGATTGGAAATGCTTCAGAGGTATAATACTGAAAGTGGCAAAAGATGCATGTGAAATAAGTAGGGAAATAAAAGAGATAAAACAAACAGCCTGGTGGAACGAGAATGTAAAAAAGGAGGTCAAGAGTTAAACATGGTTATGAGCTCGATATCTTAACACAAAAACAGACGATATGTATGGGTTGTAAGATTCAAGGAAATAATACTAAAGAAATCGTGTTTAAAAGACATCGGAGAGCAACAGTAGAGATTAAGAAAATACTGAGTTATTGAAGGGGTTAAGAAAAAACAAGCAGAAAAAAACAACAGAAGAAGAAATTATGAAAAAGTGCACTCAAAAAACTAGTGGTAAGGAAGAAGTGAAAAGTACTGATGTCGAGAATACCCAAGCCGAGGAGAAACCCAGCATAATTAAGGAAGAACTGAATGAAGGGACTTAAAGTATTAAACTGGGTAAAGTGGCTGGCAGTGATAGCATAAACATCGGAAATGCTGAAATTCAGGGACGATCAGAAAAGAATCAACTTCGAGTCTCGACCTTTGAGCACAAGCGGAGCTGACAATGTATATTCTATTCTATAATAACTATTACAATATTGTTACTTATTCATCGTCAGCCTTGTTATTCTTATCGCCGTGCTAGGGTATGACCCTCTTCTCTTTGAACATATTTTAAGCATAAGGGTTGAGCACTGGATTTGGATGGTTGGAAACGTGCCGCCACTGAGAATCGAACCCGTTTCTCTGATCAAGAACCCAATGCCCTGAGGCATACCTTACTATATATTGTACATGTAGTATTATCCATCTTCTTATTTTGTTAACAAATGGGTCGCTATACTAATACCATTGCTTCAATTTGGGTTATGCCTTGAAAAGGTACAGACGAATAGGTACTGAGAATATCTTGGGTACAGTGAATAACAAACATTGAAATTCTTAATAGCATGATGAAACAAAAAGAATTACTGTACACAATAATGAAAAGAAAGGGCAGAGATAAGCTCTGATCGTGTTTTGTTGAAAGGAGTGTATAGAAAATATTTCAATAGAACAGAGACAATAAACAACGGCAGAGTAGACAGCCATACAATTGTTACGTGTAAATTATGCTTTAGATTTAAATATAATTAAATTATTTATTCAGGGAATGTCTTGAATTTCCACTTACTTTCCATTATCATTATGATGTGAGTGAGGCCGCCCCACGTTGGGCGCCAAATTTCTTGTGCTGCACGAGGAATTTCTGCAAATGCGTTTACAAAGCAGGGCACTGAATGCGACCAAATCGTCAAAGCTAAAACAACCACTATAAAAAAAATTAAAAAGCACTAAACTATCTTTACCAGAATACTAGCCCGTAACAAGCAACGCTGCCGCAAACACATTTCCAGTTTTGCCTTAACGATCTGAAAGAAATTATCACCGCAATGCGTGAGTAAAACAATTTACAGTAAGGTATAGCATTCACACGAGGTATATTTTATAGTTCTACGTTTTCGTGAGCCACAAAATAGCTCGACAATGAGGGGGATCGCAAAACAGGTACCTGGAGATGTTCAAGCCTACATGGCGACTATGAAGAAGTCACCGGAGCCGTGAATGAACTGCCCAAACGGCGTGGTTGAGTTCTGCCAACTGTTCTCCAATTGGCGTGGTGCGATCGTACGAAGGAAAGGGGTGCTCGAACACTTCAGAAAGAGGTGAGTGCCAATGCAGCTTATCCCAAAACCGCTTATAAATCTGTTCTCCAGGTGCTTTACGTGGTATCAAAAGGGAAAATACTAAACATTGTAATAAGAGGCCTAAAGATCAGCAGAGCGTCACGAAATGTACAAAGGCGAAATCAGATTGACCTACCCGAGGTCGGAGAGCGTCCCTAGCCCCAAGTATTTTCGAAATTCGCACAGAAATGCAAAAAGAAGTTAGGCAATTGAATACACACCAACGAAAAAGTGGCGGCCTAACCCATATAATGATGATGGCGAATAGCTGGAAATTCAAGACAATCCCTGAATAAACAATGTAATTTTATCTAAAGCATAGTTTACACGTAAAACATTACAGAGTGATCAAATAAATTTCAGCTCTAGAGTGCTCCGTCTAACGTAAATGGATGATCTGAAATTTATTGGATCACCTGCTTACGGAAGAAACACAACATGTAACTATCAGAATACAATGGTTCAAAAATGCGGAACAATAAAATAAAATCAACCACGGTAGATAAGAAATTGGATATAATAAAAGAAAAATGTCATAAAGTAGCACTGGAAGAACTAGGTCGAAGAGGATAAAAGTAAACCCGAAACCACTGGTATGACGAAGAATATAGAAAAGCACAGAAACTAAACAATCAATGAAAAAAATTATGTATATCAAGTGGTAGCTAGTTTTTCCGAGGTTGTGTACGAGGTTCTAGCAGTGTAATTGAAGCACTGTGAGCTAGAAGTAAGCAGAGATCTTCGTGAGAAGTAGTTGAAGCCCTAGGTGTGAGACAACGGCTGAATAACGGAATAAATGCAGAAATGTTAAAATATGCATGGAAAAATGTTGACGAAATAGGTGCATGAACTACTAAAATAAATATGGACAAAATAAAGAAAGCCAAGGAAAGGGGTTTGTGCAATAATTTGTTCGATTTTCAAGAGGAATATAAGCTAATGTGCGATAATTAGAGAACTATCTCGTTAAGTAGTTTAACGCTAGTACACCATAATACACAAAACAAGTGGTAGGAGACCAAACTGGATTCTGAAAAAACAGATCAACGACAGAACATGTCCTTACAGTAAAACAATGTGCATATATCTTCTAAATAACAAGCTATCAAGAGCAGCAAAGCTAATAATAAAGATGACGATTATAATAACTATATACAATCACATATTCATCGGAAATCTAGGTACTGAACTGGCAATAGAAGAGTTTTTGAGCCCAGTGCTCATGCACTTGTAACTTTGTGACTTATTTTAATTTATGTATTTTATGAGGTACTTCTTAACTTTTCGGCCTATATTTTAATCACCTCTATTTTGTACCGTCTAGTATTGAATTTGTGATTAATTATACTGTGATACCAGCCTTGTGGGTTTGATTTTGTTAGTGCTACCTGCGCGTGATTTGAGCTTTTTTTCAAGAAATTATGTGCTACTTGAGTTTACGAATTCACGTTGAATGCCTGGATACACTTGTCGTTAATTGGTAAAGATTCGTTGGCGTCCTATTGGCTTTTAATCATTTGTGACTATTTAAAGAGCTGCACGCCGCCTTCCTAACTGGCCGGCCGGCGACTGTATCCAATTAGTAATAAAGTTTATTTTGTTTTGAGAGAATTAGCCGACGAATTATTTTGATGCTAAAAGACGCTCTTAGTTAACTGACCTTCACTTAGCGCTGGTTTAATTGGTGGATGGACACTCGCCGACTTCACACAACGACAACTGTCTGAAGTGGTTCAAAGATGTTGCGTTTCTTTCTAGCTTGATTAGGTTAGTTGCAACCTTTGCTCGTTTATTTCACTTCCGACGGTTGGCGTTGTCCACATTCGGCGTCCACATGCCCGTTTCTCATGCAGCAGTCTGCAAATTTCCGTCATTTGGCTCGCCAACTTTCGTTAGGAGTGGGCATACTAAGAATATTTTAGATACAACATCGTGGTAAAAGATGCTCGTCCCTGATCCGCCACTGGCTATCGTGAAGAAATTTCGATTAATCTCATCACAACTTTTCATCAAACACGTTTCCTGGGTAAAAAGTCGCCAAAGTCACGCCTTTGGCCGACGTGGCGATGCAAATTCGCACTAATCCGAAAGTTCTTGCAAGGAAGCATCGAAAATCGTTCAAACTAGCGCTCGGGTAAGAGACATCGAACCCGCAGCCGCCTGTGAAATTGCAGTCGTTGTTTTCACCTCCTCGCAACAGGCAACAAATCGGCAATTTTTCGATCGGCGAGGTCAGTGCTAGACGAACTAATCCTGTTAACGCGATTGCGACCTTCTCAAGTTCAGAATAGTTGTCATCGCGCTTATTTGACAGGAGTCTAGACGGCTATGATTTATAATTTCGCTGCCATCGCATTGTTTTGCATTTTCGAAATTAGGTTCGCGCGTTCCCTTGACCCCGCGGGCAATCTTTGTTTATTTCCGTGGGCGGCGGATTGTTGCAGGCCCCTTTGTTGTGCTCCCGGGCCAAGCCGCCTTGGACCCAAGCTTGTTGTGGCGATCGGGTTATGGCAATTGGTTTTCAAAACAAAGAGATAGCAGGCCCAGGAATGGCACTACCAAGGAGATTAACCTAAGCACGAAAAATGTATGATGTCACTGAAATTGTAGACACACTAATCTATCAAAGCATTTCTTAAATATAAAGCGATGTTTTGTATTGGAAGTCTGCAGCTAAGCATATGGCAGCGGTTCTTGGAATATTATGTATGATTCCAGTTACTGCATGGTGTTGAAAGCTCCACTCTTACAGCGCCATTTACAAAAGGCTTGAAGTGTTTGATTTTAAAAACACCTTGGACAGCAAGAGTCACTAATGAAGAAGTAAGATTAATAGTTTACGAGGACTCTTCTTCTTCAGCTAAAACCTTGGTACCCTAATCGGGTGTCGGGTAATCCTTTGATGTTTCTTTTAATCATATTTTCCACTTTTTTCGGTTTCTGGCATCTTCCCTCATTTCCTTTAGATACTTCCCTGTAGTTAGTCCTATTTTGGTAATATGGTTCATCGAAGTTATCCTAGGTCTCCCTTTCTTCCTTTTTGTTCCTACTTCTTGCTTCTAGGATTTTCCTTGGTTGTCTTTTCGGCTACATTCTATCTAAATGTCCAAACCATTAATGTTTACGAGGACAAATTTCTAATTCAAGGTAAAAGTAACGAGAAAGAAATGTACTGGACGAAAAAAGAAAGTAAGTATGGTTTAGGAACATTAGAGTAGAAAAGCTGTTCCATGCCGAAAAATATTAAGACAACAAGCGGGCAGTGATCGCCAACCTTCCTTGAAGGAGGTACATCGACAATAGTCAATAATGTGAAATTATAAAGCAGACGCTTACTGCATCGGAAATAAGACTACCCAAAAGGGTTTCATTTTCCTCACAAGAAACTTCTACTTTACAGATTGAGAGATAAAATCAGCTAATTTAAATTTTTAACAACGTGAGTAGTAAATTCGTTTTTGTCATTACACATAATTAAAATTATCTTTATTAAAAATATTTTTAATGTTTTGCTAATTCATTGTTAGCTTCATCAGAACATTGATTTAAAATAGGACAAAGGGACATTTACTATCACATTCTGTTTTTGTTTTCAAAATGGTTGAAGTAGTTGGATATGGTAACATCTTTTATTGTTAATACGATCTCGTCAGATAAAACTTCTTTAGTTTCCATAGTTTGCAGAATAGTAATTTTGCTGGATTTATGTGAAATTGTTGACATTTGATAGAAATCAAGATGTGTTTTAATTGAGTTAAAACCTTTTTGGTAATCTAATCTATTTAAGCATTTTCTTTAATGTTGGATATTGTGTGCTTTTTTACCATATTTTCTTCATACTGATATGATCAAAGGGTGAGTTACTTCTATAATATTTGATTTTATACCTTTGATGATTTGTTGTGTTAGTTGTAATGGTTTTTCCTTATTATTTTTCTTAAGTTTCTATTGTTGGGTTATTTGAAAAGTATTATATTAAAAGAACCCAACAATAGAAACTTATGGAAAACCATAACCTACAATTCATCCACAACTAAACTCCAAAGTTTTCAATTTCAAACCGACAAACAATGTTACATACTAGTAATTATAAGATGATTTAAAAAACACAATAATTCAAGGTCAAATAACTTAACGAAAATTTGCATTTCTTCAATAAATTTGAACAATTGTAAGAAAATACAAAAACAAACAATAAACTATTTTCCAAATAACTGCAACTAAAAATTGGTGAAAAAACATAATGGAACAACCACCCCGGAACCAATTTCTAAAGAAAATCTTGTGATTTCCAGCCTACAAACCACTTAAACTTACAATTGATTATAAGAAGTACTAATTAAAAAAATAAAGCAACTATAATAAACTAGATGCACCAAAGGGGAAAAAAGAATAAAGAAAAATTTTAACAAAAACCATTACAACTAACACAACAAATCATCAAAGGTATAAAATCAAATATTATAGAAGTAACTCACCCTTTGATCATATCAGTATGAAGAAAATATGGTAAAAAAGCATGACACAATATCCAACATTAAAGAAAAATGCTTGAACAGAATAGAATTACAGAGCTGTGCTGTACTCGAGTACAAGTACTCAGTAACTGTACTCTGAGTACTTTTAGTGTACTCGGTACTCAGTCCACGAGTACATTTTTTTAAATGTACTTGTACTTGTATTTGACGCATTTACGTGTACTCGAGTACATATTCCTGTACTTGAATACATTTTCGAATACTCGAATACATTTACGTGTACTTGAATACATTTTCAGGTACTCGAATACAGGTACCTAAATTAATGATATGTTCTTAATTACTAGACCTTATGTAGTAAAAGCATCATCAATAAAATTCTGCGCCATATTCAGATCACCTCGGCCACTTAGCATGTGCATTTATAAAAAATATAGCATTGATAAAGAGATTAAATTACTTTTATATTTTATTTTATGTTTTCCAACGTACAGTTTTCGATGTACAGAAAGAAAATGTGTTCTTTTTATACAATATTATAGAACAGTGCTTTCATTTTATCTGTGTTTGCCATCATTGGCTGCAGTAGAATGATTATTTTCATTCGCGACATTGGTAAACAGACCACTTCGCCATGCTCTGGCAGATGACAATTTTGAAAAAATTGTTATTTTGAAAGCCAATAAAATAGGACTGGAAAAAATTTTGTGTTTTGTATTTACCATTGTTCCGCCATTGCATTCCTCTGTACTTGGTACTCTGTACTTGTATAGGTATTCGAATACTTTCATTGTGTACTTGTACTCGCTACTCGATTACATTTTGAGTAAAGTATTTGTACTCGGTACTCGAGTACTTTTTGTCTGTACTCGGAACAGCTGTGATAGAATACCAAAAAGATTTTGACTCAATTGAATCACATCTTGATTTTCTATCAAAATGTCAACAATTTCACATAAATCCAACAAAATTACTATTCTGCAAACTATGGAAACTAAAGAAGTTTTATCTGACGAGATCGTATTAACAATAAAAGATGTTACCATATCCAACTACTTAAACCATTTTGAAAACAGAAAACAGAATGTGTAATGACAAAAACGAATTTATTACTCACGTTGTTAAAAATTTAAATTAACTGATTTTATCTCTCAATCTGTAAAGTAGAAGTTTCTTGTGAGGAAAGTGGAACCCTTTTGGGTAGTCTTATTTCCGATCCAGTAAGCGTCTGCTTTATAATTTCACAATCGCACAAACAGCTGTAGTTCAAAATTAAAGATAGTCAATAATAATAATTGTGGTTGTTATTGGAAGCAAGGGAAATGAAGAAACTGCGAGTAACGTATAAGTCATAGAGCAGGAAAAACGGCATTCTTCTAATCTATTTCATAAAGGAATCGGAAAAGGGGCGTTCTATTTTTCTGAGGCAATTTCGTGCCATTTTGGAAGTATTCCTAATATTTTTTGTATAACAAAAGAACAGAACCATCGCACATCATCGTATTCTTTTCTTCGAGTAAAATATTTTTTATATTTTTTTTTTCGGATAAAAAAATGTTTGTTTAGACCGATGAAGCAGTTCACTTAACATATATACTAGATTAAGGTAGGTTTGGCTAGGTTTAAGTTAGGTCAAGTTATGTGAAATTCGGAGCCCCTCCAAACCAAAACATGATAAAAGATAATGCGACATGGATTATGGATGTTAACGGAGGGGGCAGGCTAATACTATATAACGCAAAATAGGGTTAAGATCTCGAATATATGATTTGGAAATAATATGGGGAGGAAATACCTTAAATGTACAGATGAAGAGATACCTGAGTCTGAAAAGGAAAATCAAGCCAGGATAGGCTGCAGTTTCAAGTGGAATACCGCCAGATGTGATCACGGCAATTTCAGAAAAAACCAAAAAATTGCAAGTAAAATTAACACACTGATAAAAGAAGTCTTTCTTCTATCCCCTAGTATGGAGAATTAAGAAAGAAACTACTAGAATTAGTGGCGTAGCCACTAAGTGGACCTGTATCAACTGTTGTCGAGCGAGCCCCTATAATAAAAAATAGCAACAAAAGGAAAGGACATATAGGGACGTTGTATTTTCTAATAACACGTAACTAAGTAAAATTTTATTATAATGTAAAATCAAACCAGAAAAAAATACAATACAAAAAATATGTAAAAGACTACTACACAGAACTTACCTCGTAAGTACGGCGAGCACGGATCTTTAGAACGCGTAAATTGGATAAATAAAAATCTCCTCATTTACACAACTGTAAAAGAATATTTACAGCATTTTGGTAACAGTAATTCATTAACAGGGCTAGACTAAAATTGAAAAATATTTCTTCTAAAAAGCGCATTGCATAAAAAAAATAAAAATTATGCAAACATACTACTTTTAGGTAAATAATAAAAAATCTAAGGAAGTAATTAACAATTTATATTATTTTTTCCAATTATAAATCTTTAAAGCTTTCACATAAAAAATTTTTAATATTAAGTCTGGTATGTGAAATTTTGAAAAATATTTAAAAGTTTGCAAAATTAATTTTTAATTAAAGTTAAAAAAAGAGGTGTTTTCTGGCCTTGAGATTGTTTAGTTAGCCAAAAGTAACACATTCTAAAAAAATATCATTGAAATATTACTTAATTTCCGAAAAATAGCACTTTTTGGATTTAGACAATTTCGAAAAACTCCATTTTCTAAATAAGTAAAAATCACTCGGTATATATGATAGGGACCAAAAAGATTTTTAGACAAGCACCAATTATTGACGTAAAGTTTTTTTTGAAAAATCCAAAATAATTTGTTTCCCATAATATGCCGACTTTTTGGCGTACACTGTATATGTTGGGTGAGTCAATATTCACTCCCCAGCCCTCGTATATGTGTTCTGCAATTAAAAATAAGACAAAAATGAAGAATACTAAAATTCCGAAAGAGAGGCCGTTTTCAGCTAAAATTGAAATAAATATATTTTTTTAAAGTTTCGTTTAATCTCAATGAATTCAAATACAGAAGATACTCCTTTACAATAACGTGCAACAATGTTTTTTCAACACGATGGAGCGCTTGCACATGCTTAGTGATGTAAAAAACGCGTTTTTTTAAATCGAATAAAAAACCTTTAAAAAAACTACAAAAAACGGTTTTTTTGTTTTTTATTCATTTTTGTAACTAGCGGCACGTTTTGGTAGGCATGGTTGGCAGCAGGTAAACAAACGACAAAATTTAAACTTATTTTGATTTTACATGCCCTTTAAAGTTCAAGAAAACTACAGCACAGACTAGACAAATGTTTAATAAACAAAAGTAACATTTTATACCTACTGCCTACTCGTATTACGTATTACTCACAGAACAGCAAAGCGTATGCATGCGTCTATGCGAGCACCCCTGCCCCACCCCCACTGTTGGAAGTTGTTTTAAGCTGGACCTAGCTCTGAAACTGTCGAGCTGATCGACGAATCAAGTTATGTTAAATATTAGTGATTCACCAAAGTCATAAGACAGTGACATGGGCGATGTAAACTGCATGGATACTGACTCCGAATCAGTTGAGGAGTCAGCCATGTCTGTTAGCGAGTAATTTCTGCATTATTATAATTTCTACATCCACTTTGGTTATGAAATGTAATACATTATTTTTCTTTAGAAATATTTGTTTTTTTTTGTTATTATAAATTCTATAATGCACTTTACCTATGAAATGTATTATTTTTATTTAGAAATATCTATTTTTTGTTTTTCCAAAGAATATTACTTGTTATTCACTACACTTTAATTCTGAAAAAAACCTATTTTAAAAAAAAACCAGACTGCTCGGTTTTTTTGCAAAAAAACAGGTTTTTAAAAAAAAACGAACGTTTTTTTATGGTTGCATCACTACACATGCTACATTACATGTTCGAGAAATTTTGAATCGCCGTTTTCCTAATAAATGGATTGAGCGGGGTGGACCAATAGAGTGGCCATCCCGGTTTCCGGACTTAACTCCAATAGATTTTTGGCTGTGGGGATAAAAGGTTTATTTTACTATGCCTGCCGGAGTGGATGACTTTATTGCCCCAATAGCAGAAATAAATGATGATAATTTCAATTCTGTTGCCAGGAACTTTAGTCATAGGTTACATGTGGGTATTAACAAAAATGATAAAATTTTTGAGGGTTTCTTAAGGAATTACATGTTTTGCTGATGTTTATCTCGACCCAGATAGTTTTATTTTTTAATATTTTAAGTTTTCTCTTGTATTTCAATTTATTGAGATTAAACCAAACTTTCAAAATTGTTTATTTCAATTTTACATGAAAACGGCTGCGCTTTGGGAATTTTATATTTATATTCTTCATTTTTGTCTTATTTTTAAATGTACAACAGACATCCAAGGGCTGGGGAGTGAATATTGACTCACCCTGTATATATATTGCTATAGCAAAAGCCATTTTGCAATAAAATAACATACAGAAAAGGGTCCAATAATTTAAAATATTCCTTTTAGTGCAAAGAAAATTAATTCCGGATGAACGTAAACTTTTATTTCGAACTCTATTTCAATTTAAAATAAACGGTAAAGCTATCAATTCCAGAGCTAATTGCCCTCTTCACTACTAAACATCTTGCATGAAACTCGTATGTCAAGGTTTTCAATAATGTTAAATAATCTGTGGCCGCCCTTAAGTTTTACCAGGTCACAATGCATAATAAATAGTACACTTTACCTCACTATAAACCAACAAGTTGAACTCGAAATAAACAGAAATGTCACTAACCACTGAACGCACTTTCATTCGTTCATATCCCTTTCTGTAAGCGAAGATACTATTACTTCACTGCTCCAGAATCCAAGGCCTCTCTTGGTGATGGCACTAACACGGACATTGATTTAAATGATGCCAAACAGGAAAATCGTTGGTCGGCTGCCCATTCGTTCCTCTCCACGTCGAAAATCCAGGAAACAGTCAATCAATTTGAAGGTATTATTTATTGTTATCCAAATATAACATTGATAAATACTTGGTTCGCCGTTGTTCAATGTTAATTACCGATGCCCTCAGTGATGTAGTGCCCTTAGCAGGGGCGTATGCAGAAAATAATTTTCCCTTCTTTCAGTCAAAAAAAATAAAGTTAAAATTAAGTTAAGTGAGGTTAGATCATATTAGAGTAAGCAAATTCGGTTAAGTTAGGTGGGTTTATTTTAGCATTTTCGTTAGATGAGATCAGGTTGGATCATCGTATTATTACTACAAGCCTATTACTTCTATGGCCAAGCAAAGACCTCCTTCAATATTTTTAGCAAAGAAACGTAATAACTCAACAACAATCTTTGAACTACAAGAAGAAGAAGAAGAAGAAGAAGAAATAGACTACGAACTACGAGTAAGCTACAAAACTAAAAGTTAAAAATATGAACACTGACTGAACATTAACATCTGAAAGCAATCGTAATTGAAATGGTACTTCAAGAGGAGAAATAATGCAAAGCTAATAATTTAGCTAAAAAACATATATAGATAATAATCTTCAGAAAATTAATCAAGTGTCATACGGTTGGTCTATTAACCCATATGCAACACTTATCATAACTTCAGCAAATATATGTGAACATAAGGACAATTAAGGACAACATTGCCCTACTATAGCTGGTTTCACTCTGACTATGCAGTGTACAGGGATAGGGCTACAGTATTTCCATATTTCCCCAGCAAGTCGCTTAAAACTGAACACGAAGACGTCAATCATAATAAATCTGCCTTTTGTATTGCAATCGGCTAATTTGTTAATACCTTGCTGAAGTAAACCCTTTTTGTCGCTTCTGCGTCAATTTGAAAAGAGCAGCATCTAATGCAAAATAATTGAGTTTAGACATTTAAAATAAAAACAATTTTAATTAGATCATACAATTTGTTGTAACATACTTAAAAATAAATATAAACATAGTTTTTAATAAAATTTGATACAGAAGAATACTAATTAATGTATTTCTTTTTTGGTTTTGATTATTCACTATAATTATTGTCCTCTTCGCTATTATCATCAGAATCCTCATAATTTATATTTATAATAATGGGTTCTATATCGTCCATCACACGGTCGATTTCCTACATTTTGTCTTCTGTTTTTATTACATGACTTTTACAGTTTTGCCATTTCTCTGGTGTGATTCGCTCATAAGATTCGCGGATTAAATTGCGTACGGTATTTTCACTTATAATACCATGAGTAGTCAAAGTTATGTCGACTATTTTTGCGGTGGTGTCACGAATGTCCATTGCGCTTGGTACGATTAGGACGAGTGCGCTAGCACGAGTCCTAATCCCAAGCGCAATGGACATGAGTAGTGATACCACCGCAAAAATAATCTACTTAACTTTGACTAAGAATGGTATTCGAGGGACTATTTAATGAACCAAACTCCTTTTTCAAATTAATTTTTAGTAAATCTAGCAACAAACTACGCAATTTCTATAGTAACAGAACACTAATATTGACTTTTTCTAATAAAAATCACATTTGTTTAAAATAGTCACTTGAATACCTTCTAGGAAGATATATCCACTGATATTTTTTTGATTGGTCAAGAAACGTCAGAATTCTGGATTTTTATTGGTCACTTTTTGACAGATGACAGGTGAATTGAATAGTCCTTAAAATTCGTATTATGTGCACTTATATACCTTTTGACCTCACTCCAAACCAGTTCAATCGGATTTAATTCGCAGTGGTAGGGTGGGAGCCTTAGAATCTTAACATTCTTCCGATTTGCAATTTCTTCAATTTTATACCCACTATAATTTATTTTGAATGTATTCACCACTTGAAGCAATTCG
This sequence comes from Agriotes lineatus, assembly GCA_940337035.1. Lineage (NCBI taxonomy): Eukaryota > Metazoa > Arthropoda > Insecta > Coleoptera > Elateridae > Agriotes > Agriotes lineatus. Next base: position 32,277,265 of record OW679196.1, on the reverse strand, counting down.
CTTTTTAGATAGTGTTCTTCATAATGTAAATCGTTCAATCGAAGCCATTCTTGAATCTCTTCTTTTCTTGAAGAGGTGTCGGGGATTTTTTCTAATTTTCTGCTATGATAACCATTGTCCATTACCACAACACTTCTTTCTGGCAAATTCTGACATAAGTCATTCTCAAATTACGCTTCAAACAAAGGCCCATCCATTTCATCGTGGTAGTCTTGGTTTTTTTTTGCCAAAAAAGTCATCTCTGCCCCCGCAACAAATCCATTTGCACATCCTGCGTGCAACAGGACAAATCGTGGACCGCGAGCTGTAGGTGCTTTCAAACCCGTTGTGAGTCCACGATTAAATGCATCTCGATGCGATTTTATAGATGTATCTATCCATTCCTTTGAGACGCTGTGTCCGACATTCACCCACGATTCATCTAAATACACAATATCGTAGCCTGATTCACGATATTTACGAATTTGACGTAAATACCGATGGCGCCACGAAATGATTTCATCTTTTTCGATCAAAACTGAATTTCTACCACGTCTCACATACGCAAAATCCATATCATGCAGTAAACGGAACAATGTGGACCGCGATAAATTGGTCAAATCCTCGTCGCCATTTACAGTACTTAACATTGCGTTTATTGTAGGTGGTGTGTTGTCCCGAAAAAAAAACTGGTGCACTATTCTACGGATCCCACATCTAACTCCTTCATCGTAATTTATTTCGCGGCATAAACTAGTTTTACGCTTTTGAGCCCTTTCCTTTGGAGGTTGTTCCCCAACGGGTGTATTACACTCAGCTCGCACTTTATAAAGTACTCTTTCCGAAAAGCCGCTCATATCAGACACTTTTTTTTATAACACTTGAAAATGATTCTTGGTTTTCGTGCTGTGAATGATAATTTATAAGCTTCATCACAATCTGCTTTTCGGACACGCCGAGTGCTTTTCCACGTTTCAATTTCACAATTTCAGCCATTCCACAAATAAATATCAAAATTAACAATAACAATCAGCCTAATTTCAATGCTGAAGAACAGATAAATACTGATTATTTCATACAAGGAGATTTCTTATATATACATATCATCCAACTATAATGATCTGATTAACCTAATTACCTACCTATTATTCCTCATATTTTAAGTTACTAATTAAGTACATTGCAGTTATGATAAATACTAATTATTTATCTATAGGGATATTTATTATTTACATTCCAAGCATATGTATTGTTTGAGGCTTTCGCGGTTACTCGAATTATTCTCCTTAGCATAGAATTTCGGCTTAGACCGCGTAGTGTTTGTATATGAACACCCAGCATTTTCTGGCTTAATGTGCCTTGCACCTTGTGAAGTCGAGCAAAAACCTGCGCGATGGCCATGCTCTTTGGTGGCTCGTGTTGTTTGAGTATCTTGAGAACGAGGATACTTAGGCAGATTTGGCCGTTTTGCTGTTTGTGCATCCATATTCACTAACGTTTCGCAAGACCTTGCAGCTTGCATCATCAGAGTGAAAGTCGCACTAAGAACCGGAGGTCGGCGTGGAGCTATTTATAGTCCTCTGTGCCAGGCGCGCGGAGTGGCGTAACGCTGGCGCTGGTTGGTCGTCCGAGTGCAACGTAATCCGTGGGGCGTGGCCGTATGACGCAGAGTGGTTGTAACGCTTTAGATCGTGTATCACGGGGGTCCACGTTTTACTAAGCTTAAAGCCATCTTCCCTGTTGATATTATTTGGATGTTTTTCTATTTCTATGGCTTCACGTATCACTCGCGGGAAGTAATGAGGTATTCTGGCAAGTACTCTGGCATGCTCAAATTCTAAAGTGTGCCCATTTGTAAACGTATGCTCAGCTACGGCTGATTTTGTGATGCGTTTGTGTTTGCAATCGCCTTTATGTTCTTGGAGTCTTAGATCAACGGAACGACCAGTCTGTCCAATGTAACTCGAGCCGCAAGAACAAGGAATACGATATACGCCAGCGGTTTTTAAACTTGGAATCTTGTCTTTTACCGATCTGAAGCCGTTACCCAAAGTTTCCTTGCTCGTGAACACAGTTTTGACGTTGCATCGTTGCAGGACACGTCCTATCTTATCAGTTGAGCCTTTAACGTAAGGTAGAAATGCTAAGCCTTCCAGAGGTGGAGATTCTTCTTTAGCCTTTTTTGTCATAGTCTTGTCTAGTGCTTTTCGTATGGCGGTAGTTGTGTATCCGTTCCTTTGTAAAGAGTCAAACAGATGTAGCTTTTCTCTCTCTAGATTTTCCTCGTCTGAGATACGAACGGCTCTTGTCGCCAGAGTCTGGAGAACTGTTGCTTTTTGCATTGGATGATGGTGTGAGTCCACATATTATCTCCTCCACAGGTATTTGCTTAGGGGCTACGGCGAAGTTAAAACCTTTCTTTAGTAAGGATGTGGTCTGTTTATCCAGTTGTATGTTGCTAAGGTTACCTTACCTCGCATGTATGGCCTACCTAAGATACATAAGGAGGGCGTGCCGTTGAGACCAATTGTCAGCGCGATCAATTCTCCTACACATGCTTTAGCAAGACATTAACCAGTATACTACAGCCTCTAACTGGTAAAACAGACTCCTTTGTCAAGGATTCAGCAGAGTTTGTCCAGAAACTAAAGAACATAAAGTTAAATAAAGATGATCTCTTAGTCAGTTTCGACGTAGTATCACTCTTCACGAAAGTGCCGGTTGATGAGGTGCTAGTAATGCTCAAAGATCTCTTGCCTACAGACCAAGTTGAACTTGTTGAAATTTGCCTGAAAAACACTTACTTCAGTTGGAACAATAAAATATACGAACAAGTCGAAGGAGCGGCCATGGGTTCACCGCTATCACCTGTTATCGCTAATATCTACATGGAAGCTTTTGAAACCAAGGCTCTCGAACAAGCGCAGCTAAAACCGACTTGCTGGTTGAGATATGTAGATGATACCTTTGTCATCTGGTCACATGGACGCCAGACATTGAATCTGTTTCTAAAACACCTGAATTCTGTACATCCCAACATACAATTCACAATGGAAGTAGAGGGAAAATTGCAGTATTCCGTTTCTAGACGTCCTGGTGAAACGTAAATCAGATGGCAGTTTAGGACATGCAGTCTATAGAAAGAAAACACACACGGACAGATATCTAAATGCTGACTCACACCATCATCCAATGCAAAAAGCAACAGTTCTCCAGACTCTGGCGACAAGAGCCGTTCGTATCTCAGACGAGGAAAATCTAGAGAGAGAAAAGCTACATCTGTTTGACTCTTTACAAAGGAACGGATACACAACTACCGCCATACGAAAAGCACTAGACAAGACTATGACAAAAAAGGCTAAAGAAGAATCTCCACCTCTGGAAGGCTTAGCATTTCTACCTTACGTTAAAGGCTCAACTGATAAGATAGGACGTGTCCTGCAACGATGCAACGTCAAAACTGTGTTCACGAGCAAGGAAACTTTGGGTAACGGCTTCAGATCGGTAAAAGACAAGATTCCAAGTTTAAAAACCGCTGGCGTATATCGTATTCCTTGTTCTTGCGGCTCGAGTTACATTGGACAGACTGGTCGTTCCGTTGATCTAAGACTCCAAGAACATAAAGGCGATTGCAAACACAAACGCATCACAAAATCAGCCGTAGCTGAGCATACGTTTACAAATGGGCACACTTTAGAATTTGAGCATGCCAGAGTACTTGCCAGAATACCTCATTACTTCCCGCGAGTGATACGTGAAGCCATAGAAATAGAAAAACATCCAAATAATATCAACAGGGAAGATGGCTTTAAGCTTAGTAAAACGTGGACCCCCGTGATACACGATCTAAAGCGTTACAACCACTCTGCGTCATACGGCCACGCCCCACGGATTACGTTGCACTCGGACGACCAACCAGCGCCAGCGTTACGCCACTCCGCGCGCCTGGCACAGAGGACTATAAATAGCTCCACGCCGACCTCCGGTTCTTAGTGCGACTTTCACTCTGATGATGCAAGCTGCAAGGTCTTGCGAAACGTTAGTGAATATGGATGCACAAACAGCAAAACGGCCAAATCTGCCTAAGTATCCTCGTTCTCAAGATACTCAAACAACACGAGCCACCAAAGAGCATGGCCATCGCGCAGGTTTTTGCTCGACTTCACAAGGTGCAAGGCACATTAAGCCAGAAAATGCTGGGTGTTCATATACAAACACTACGCGGTCTAAGCCGAAATTCTATGCTAAGGAGAATAATTCCAAGCATAATTACCTATCTATTATTACTGATATATTAAGTTATATTGCACTTATAATTCAATAACTATTTCAGATTACCATCAGAAAGTAATAACGATTACCTTAATTTGTATTATCCTCTACCTATACCTACCTTTCCCAGCTTACACGAAGATTTAAAATTTCTTTGAGTATACCTGAGTGCGGTCTACAAGCGGCAACGCAGCAGGCGAAGTTTGCCTTTAAATAACATTGTCGTATGTTCTCTGTACTGCATAGTCAGAGTGAAACGAGCTATAGCTAATGGTACTATAGGAGCAATGCTTATAGAATTTGTTAGCTGCAAAAGTAAAAAACGTTTTTGAAGAGCTAAAATGCTTGTTTGTTTATATTAACTTTTCATACCTTCTGATGCCGAGATCGCATGGGACAACACTGCACCCTTCCATATTCAAACAGATACCATGTTCAGGTTGAGTGAATAAGTATGTGTGTAGTATTGTTATTCTAGCTTATACGTCAGTCGTCAAAAGAGTGTGGTGGGGTGGCCATAACGCCATTAGATAGAGCTAGTTTTCTCATTTTAATGATAGGTTCATTGTTACATGGCACAGGTATAAGCGAAAAATGTTTTTCAATATGATACAGTAATATTCAACAAAACAAATGAAACGGAAGAGAATATCAATGGCAGAGAAATGCAAAAACAAATAGTTACCAGTTACTAAGAGGGAATCAAGCAATTATTTAAAATATACACATACACTGGTGGATTAACGGGAATTTGCATTTAGATTGTCTGCTCTCACAAGTTCAGTTTTATTCTGTATTAATCTGTACCTGAAACATTTTCACAGAGCAATATTTAAAAAAAAAAATTATATTTCTGCAACCCAAGAGTACCGTCTAAAACATAATGAAAATAAGAATTTAGCTGAAACTGCAGATCAACAAAACATACAATTATCTTAATTAAATAAGACTAGCATTCTCACTTAATTAATATAATTAATTATTGTTTTCGTTGCAATTTGTAACTAGTAAACATCTATCAGTTGCTTGGATTTCCTGGGTTCATATTGTATTTTATATTTGCTAAGTATAATAGATGAGCCGGGTGTGCGAGCGAGGATACGGAAGCTCTGATCTTCCGCCTTGCAGGCCAAGTTCCTGCATGGAGTGTTAGTGCCTCACCATTATTGTTATTAATAGATGAGAAATCTCACCGTTATATGCGCGCTATCTGGCGATTAAGCGAAGTGTTTACTTTTAAATTCGATAAATAGGAACTTTTTATGACTGCGGATTATTTTATTAAATTGTTTCTTTTGAGTACTAGATGTTAATTTCAGTTAGGGTTTTACTTATATACTTTGCCTAATCGATTACTGGCGCCCTCAAATAAAGCAACCTTTATGTGCTTGCTATGAAACCTCGTGTGCAATTCATAAAATATCTCTTTTCTAAATATTTAGATATAAATCATATATCTGATTTCTGTGCTCGTTTTGAATACGACAAACCTGGGGTTATTAACATAACAGTTATTTAAAGCTGAACTGTTTCAAACCCCTATTTACTTTGAGTTTTTATATCGACTCACTTAAATTTGAATTTTCGATTAATGTGTTGTAATCAAACTGGGTTTGAGTTAATATTTTTAAATGAAGACATTGTTTATGTTCGGCATTGGTTGTTGTGGTTTTCTTGATGTTTATTATCCCTTTTCAGCTTATCTTATATAACATCTCGACTACCCCGTATGGTTCTGTGGGGTGTATCGCGGTAAGTCGTAGAACCTGATGCCCTAAACTCTCGTTACTTGTAACGTATAAATAAATTACTATATTATTTTGCCCCCGCAGCCCCTATCCGACTTCGGTTCGTGATGTGATTATTTATAAATCTGGTTTCCGAGTGAATATTGTTATTGTAACACCTATAATTCAGATGTACTTATAGTATCTAAAATAAAAATATGTTATGTATCTCTATATACATTTAAAAATGTAATATGAATTATAATGATTTCCGTACATTAACGGGCATAAAAGTTAAATTACGATTTCAATAAAAATCTACGGAAAAGAACACGGGAACTGATAGTGAGGGTATGTGACAATAAGAATCAGCTAAAAATGATTTTACTCACTAAAATAATTAATAATTAATATGTACATAATTAGAATAAATTAATTATAATGTGTTAATTCTGGTTAGATTGTCACATTGAGAATACCTTAACTATTAAAATTTAGTTTCACATGGCACGTCATTCGTAGAACGATTTACAATTATTCAATAATCCGACAAAGGACAGGGCTAAATTTTAAATTACATGTAGTCCTTAATACATACGTAATATTTGATGTTCTATAGCTTAGCTCTGGGTTTAATTTCCTTCTTGTATTTGGCTAAATACAACAACATAGTACCTGAAATTAATCAAATGAGTTGTAGATGCCGCATTTTAGGTTATTGGTAGCCTATGAAGTAAGTTTAGGGCAATGTAAACTGAAAAGTTTTCTCGTCTCTCATGTTTAAATGAATGTATTTGAAACCAAAGTTCATGACAAGGTATGATTTTGACGATTGCCTCCCATTGGATAATAAACAGTAAGACAATTTTTTGTCGGCCAATATTAAATATTTGCTATTGTTTACACAAACGATAGTTTTTGTATATAAGAAAAATGAGGCATATCAAAGGGGCGCACTCATTTTACTATTATCAACTTTGATCTCTCGAAATAATAAAACAGTCGATTTTATTTGTTTACCTGAGTGACAGCTCCGATTATAAAAATAGTATTGGCTCTTATTAAAAGTTCGACGATGTTTTCCAGTTCTACGTAACTGTAGTAATTCCTTACGTAAGCAAGTACATACATAAATAAATTTTCGTGCACATACAAAGGGAAGGCGAGGACTACGATTTGAGTCCAGAGTACTGCCTGAAAATTAAATAAAACGAATGAGCATATATTTTTTAACCACAAGTGCAAGATATTACCTGCAAAGCTGGTTGGATGATTCGAATTTCTGGAGCAAGACGAGTTATTGCTATTCTGCATACTTTGTCCAGTTCCTGCTTCAATAGAGCAATTTGTCCTGATTTGAAGTCATAAGTTAACGAACGCGAGATGCCATAGCCTGGTCACCTAAACTACTGTTGCGTTGGTACTCACATGAGTACGAGGGTAGAGAAAGAAGTTCAACCACAAGTGATAAAAGGTAGGAATTTTTATTGTCTGAATAATATTAACATTCGAGTTTATAGGAAAAAAATTGTCGGACACAAAATTGGCGAAGCCACATAAGTAATAGTGTACTTTAAATGTTCTGAGGAAATTTAGGAACGTAAATATTTTTTTATATGAACCTGATTATAAACATAAGCCGAGGCTATTTTGTTTGTGCTTATAATCGTCATTAAAGAGGCTCAACATATGTGTTGTGTTTAGCTCCGTTATATTACAGGTATAGCTTTTTATTAGCATTTTAAAGTTATACATTGTAATATTTATAACCACTATTATAGTAATATGTATCACTAGAGTAAGAATCATTTTATTAAATACTTCTGTCAGGAAATATAATTCGCAACTGTTTTCTTATATGTACTTATTAAATATTATTCGATTTTATTCATTTGAAGTTCGTTCGATAAAACGATTTCTTTCTGCTTTCGAATGAAATTTAATGGTATCGAATTGATTCATCGATCGTTGCGTTTCCAACGGTAGTAACTAATTTTAAATTATTCAGCTTGGAATAATGAATTATTTCAAAAGTTACTATTAATCGACTTCAATGTTCTCACTGAATCAAATGAAATACATAGATTCGGTTCTATTAACCGACTTTCACTTGGCTGCCACATCGATTACAATGAATTTGAGGCCTAGTAATAAATTATTATGTGCCAAAAAATATTGTATCACTATTATAAGTTTTCCTGAAAACTCAGCCCATTAAAACTTATGCAACTTTGAGCATTGTATGTAGTTATGAAATGAAATTTTTCAGTATGAATTTGTAACACGAATATGACTAATATTCCCGGTTATCGAAACTCTACACTACAATTGCCGTCTGTAGCAATCGAACCACTTCCGATTTCAAAATACAGTGCCTTCAGAAATGATCGAACGTTTCTGAATGGTCATCATTATACAACGTTCGAATATGTTGGTTGCACTGTAAGTCTATGTCAAATTCGAGGTTAGCAGGTTAGGTCTTGCGTCAGTCTGTGTCAAAACTGGCACAAAAACCTAACCTGCTAACCTCGAATTTGACATAGACTTACAGTGCCACCAACATATTATTCATACGTTGTATAACCATGGCCATTCAGAAACGTTCGATCATTTCTGAAGGCACATTATATATTAAAGAGCTGTGAAATATTTCTTTCTTGTATCGACATTAGTCCATTTGTTTGCAGTTTGCAGGAATAAATAGTCTTTTTGAATACTGCGCAAATAAATGATAAAAAAAAAATAAATGTTTAGTCATTTACACAAAGCACGGCGTGGGGCGGCGACCATGCCATAAACAATATTTAGTACTTACTTGGTAGTTGGTACTATTCGAACACAAGTTTAGTATTTGGTCGGTGGACTACTAACGCATGAAATACCATGTTTTGACTTTGACTTGTTTGTCATCATATCATGTATCATGATTTATATTTATCAAAAAAAAATATTCGAATGCACTAGACATTTAATAAATGTGGCAGTAAAAAACGATATTACCTATACAACTAGCGTTACCACCTCTCAGGGTTCCGGGTTTTGTAATAATTTCTTCGGGTTCCACTAATTTTGTAATAATTTCTAAAGTTAACTTAACCGTCAGTTATATCAATGAAAATAAAATACGTTTCATATAATAGTATCATGTCTTGCTATTTGCCTTTTGCTTAAATAATAGCATTTAATTTCTAATGTAACCCCTTAATAGTTAGAAAACAAAACTGCTAATTTAGATTCTTTCTAGGTTCAATCGTATTCGGCAACAAGGTGAAATATTTGGAAATTTCATATAATTAGGTATAGAATTTTTGAATATTCGTTTTGTTTTTAATCTAATTTCATTTGATACCTACTAGAGGTAATTTACTTTTGAATTACTCGTTCTTTCGTGATTCTTATATCTCGAGTCAATAAAGGTTTAATGTGTCTTTTCAAACCTCGTTTGTTATGTTCGGAGTATTCAAGTGTTTAAATTGCCATTTTAAAGGTGTTTATTTATATATTTTTTAAAAGAGCAACTTAAAAGAGGCTAAAATTGTTTTTATGTTTTATCTCGCATATAATTGACTAAACCCTAAAATTTAGCAATATGATTTAAGATATCAGAAGAAAACTCATTAGAAGGGGTTTTAAAAAATACAGTGGTAAAAATCCGAAATTATTAAATTTGAAAATTTTGAGTACTCCATATAGCATTAATGCTCAAAAGCACTATTTCTCACTCGTAAAGTAATTTATAAAAAACATAAATTTTAAGTAAAGTTGAGTCTTTTTTTAATAATATCGTTATTATCTCCAAATCCGTTAACTTTAGAACAGCGGTTCTCAACCCTTTTTCTTGACGCAGCCTTAGCATATTAGCTGTTTCTTAAATACCCCTGAAAACTGTTGTATTCATAATATTAGCATAAGCTTTATTATTACAAAATTAAAAATCTTAATGCTTGAGGGAGTATTTTCCAACAATGACTTAAATATACAAAGAATGATTATATTATTTATATTTTTAGTAATTTAAATCACAAAAATACTAACAATACTCGTATTTAAACAAAAAACAATAGAAAAATATTCATAAAATATAATTATATATCTATACCTCAAATATAACAAATTAGGAAATTAATAGTATGTATATATTTCTTGGTAAATCAAATTAGAAAATATATGGATAATAGCACTAAATTTAATGAGACACTTGTCAAGTTATCAGCGATTTTTTCAAAATATGGTTGTCACGAAGTATACTGGCACTAATATCCACTGAACAGTTACGGATTGCGGTTTATCTGTAGCAATATATTTGGCAAAGCCACACTCCCGTGAGTCCGTACTTACTTAGAAATGACAAAAGCCTTCTCACTGCTTTATCGGCTATATTTTGAAAGGTCCCAGTAGACGACCCCAAAATAATGCTGGAGACTGGAGAAAAAAAAATTTCTTGGTATGTCATATCACATAAAATATCGATTAGTTCCATTTCTTCTTTTGTGGATACGCCACAATTGCTTCACATTGTAGGAAAAGGGTTGGTTATCCACATATAGTTTTTAGGGTGTATACTTTCTGGAAAACAGGGAAAACCTGGAAAAGTCAGGGAATTACATTCTAATTCTGGAATCAGGGAAAAGTCAGAGAATTTGTTTAATTTATAAAAAAGGTCAGGGAAAATAAATTAAAACGACAAACTACTTTTTCAAAAGTTTATTCAATTTCGAGAGCCACCGTGTAACCAGATTATCTTAACTTGTTTTGCTTCCAGAGCATCATTTAACGTAGTAAGTACGTTAAAATTGCGCAAAATTAGGCAACAGTTGTACCTACGTTAGACATGCTTTTCTTCGTTTATCTAATAGCTTGCTTGTTTTCCCTACTCTCTCGTGAAAATGTACTTTTAGAGTATATAGGTATGTATGTAAAAATCTTCTGGAATTTTGATTCAAAAATCCTGGAAAACCTGGAAAAGTCAGGGAATTTTCAAATTGTGAGTGTACACCCTGAGTTTTCTATAATATAAATATTTTTTTTTAAAACATAACAAATGAAGTCCGCTATTTTGTATAAGCAACCAGGCGTACTCCTCGGAACCACCGCGTGTACCCCTGATTGAGAATCCCCATACAACATTATATTATAGCTAACTATAGGGCATTCTATTTTAAAAATGAGTAGGTTTGGTTCACCACACTTTTGTGAGCAACCCTTTACAATAAAGACATTTCATGAATGTGGACCATTTTAGTACCTACAACTTGTATCCAAACAAATGTTATGTAACTCTCAATTTACCAGCTCCTTACTACCTATTGCTTAAATCATACTTATCAGACAGATACTATCAAACAAAATATAACAACACTACATCAAGCTACAACAAAACAAAATCCAGAGTTCCTCAAGGAAGCGTTTTGGGCCCCTTCCTTTATTTATTATATACCGCCGACATTCCAACAACTGAAAATACAGAAATATCCACGTTCGCAGATGACACAGCTCTCTTATCCATAAGCGACGATCCCATAGTAGCAGCGAATAATCTACAACAACACCTGAACATACTGAATAACTGGTTATCTAAGTGGAGAATAAAAGTGAATCAGGAAAAATCAGCCCAAATAACATTTACATTAAAACGCAGCGATTGTCCACAAACAACTTTAAACAACACTCCACTTCCAATTAAAACAGAGACAAAATACTTGGGACTACACCTGGACAAGAGAGAGCACAATTAAATATAAAAGTAAGGCAAATGTATTGGCTACAGGGTCGAAAATCTAAGCTCTCAGTCGAGAACAAAATCTTACTATATAAAGTAATCTTAAAGCCAATTTGGACGTATGGGATCCAGCTCTGGGGTTGCACCAAACCAACCAACATCAAAATACTGCAGAGTTTTCAATCAAAAACTTTACGTATGTTAATTGACGCACCCTGGTACGTCTCCAATTTAACCCTCTACAACGACCTGCGTATCCCATTTATCACAGAAGAAATACGAAGATTTGCAATCCACTATCATGAAAATTTACCAAACCATGACAATAGACAGTGGCCAAAGGAGCCTCTTATTACTAGCAGGAGCGTCACCAATGGGAGACTTCTACAATCAAGTCAAAACCACACATCACATTTACTTATTACTTATGTTATATAGTAGATTGTAAATATGCTTGATAGTTAATAAAAAAAATGTAACTCTCATACTCTTAGAAATATCTTTCACCCCACATCATTTCAGGACCCTGTATGTATATGGTGTAACTGAAATGCTTGGCATTACTTTAAGGGCGGATTTTACGTCACAAATTGACAAAAAATTATTTTAACCATAGGTTCAATTATCAAACCTTTAACGAGATAATGGGGGGGGGGGGGGGGTTGAAACTGGATTTTTGTCATTTTACTGCAAATTGGGAAAGCATATTCAAATTATCCATCCATCCATATATCCTTTATCTAATAGACGTGTCTGTCTGGGACGCTGTTTTGTCCGGGACGCTGTTTTGTCCGGGACGCTGTTTTGTCCGGGACGCTGTTTCAGCAGCCAAACCGTAAGAGATAGAGAAAAAAGTTATGAAAGTTATATGTTTGGAATGGTCATGTCAAATCAGGAACCGAATTTCAGTCACGTGACACTTCCGGTTTTCGAGAAATCACAAAAAGACCGTTTTTCAAATAGAACGCGTATTAAATAAAAACTGGTTCGGCCGCCAAACGTAGCTGCGACCCTCTGCGCCTTAAATCCTCGATCGGTTAGGCAACCACTTTGACACCTTCCAGGTCTGGGTGGTTGCCTAACCGATCGAGGTTTGAAGGCGCGTTAAATGAGACATTTGTCTCACTGGACTGCTAGTATCCTTTATCTAATAGACGTGTCTGTCTGGGACGCTGTTTTGTCCGGGACGCTGTTTTGTCCGGGACGCTGTTTCAGCAGCCAAACCGTAAGAGATAGAGAAAAAAGTTATTAAAGTTATATGTTTGGAATGGTCATGTCAGGTCAGGAACCGAATTTCAGTCACGTGACACTTCCGGTTTTCGAGAAATCACAAAAAGACCGTTTTTCAAATAGACCGCGTATTAAATAAAAACTGGTTCGGCCGCCAAACGTAGCTGCGACCCTCTGCGCCTTAAATCCTCGATCGGTTAGGCAACCACTTTGACACCTTCCAGGTCTGGGTGGTTGCCTAACCGATCGAGGTTTGAAGGCGCGTTAAATGAGACATTTGTCTCACTGGACTGCTAGTATCCTTTATCTAATAGACGTGTCTGTCTGGGACGCTGTTTTGTCCGGGACGCTGTTTTGTCCGGGACGCTGTTTCAGCAGCCAAACCGTAAGAGATAGAGAAAAAAGTTATTAAAGTTATATGTTTGGAATGGTCATGTCAGGTCAGGAACCGAATTTCAGTCACGTGACACTTCCGGTTTTCGAGAAATCACAAAAAGACCGTTTTTCAAATAGACCGCGTATTAAATAAAAACTGGTTCGGCCGCCAAACGTAGCTGCGACCCTCTGCGCCTTAAATCCTCGATCGGTTAGGCAACCACTTTGACACCTTCCAGGTCTGGGTGGTTGCCTAACCGATCGAGGTTTGAAGGCGCGTTAAATGAGACATTTGTCTCACTGGACTGCTAGTATCCTTTATCTAATAGACGTGTCTGTCTGGGACGCTGTTTTGTCCGGGACGCTGTTTTGTCCGGGACGCTGTTTCAGCAGCCAAACCGTAAGAGATAGAGAAAAAAGTTATTAAAGTTATATGTTTGGAATGGTCATGTCAGGTCAGGAACCGAATTTCAGTCACGTGACACTTCCGGTTTTCGAGAAATCACAAAAAGACCGTTTTTCAAATAGAACGCGTATTAAATAAAAACTGGTTCGGCCGCCAAACGTAGCTGCGACCCTCTGCGCCTTAAATCCTCGATCGGTTAGGCAACCACTTTGACACCTTCCAGGTCTGGGTGGTTGCCTAACCGATCGAGGTTTGAAGGCGCGTTAAATGAGACATTTGTCTCACTGGACTGCTAGTATTATATAATAGGCTTGTCTGGGACGCTGTTTTGTGTGTCCGGGACGCTGTTTCAGCAGCCAAACCGTAAAAGATAGAGAAAAAAGTTATTTAAGTTATATGTTTGGAATGGTCATGTCAGGTCAGGAACCGAATTTTAGTCACGTGACACTTCCGGTTTTCGAGAAATCACGTGATTTCCGTCCGTCTGGGACGCTGGTCCGTCCGGGACGCTGTTTCAGCAGCCAAACCGTAAAAGATAGAGAAAAAAGTTATTTAAGTTATATGTTTGGAATGGTCATGTCAGGTCAGGAACCGAATTTTAGTCACGTGACACTTCCGGTTTTCGAGAAATCACGTGATTTCCGTCCGTCCGGGATGCTGGTCCGTCCGGGACGCTGTTTCAGCAGCCAAACCGTAAAAGATAGAGAAAAAAGTTATTTAAGTTATATGTTTGGAATGGTCATGTCAGGTCAGGAACCGAATTTCAGTCACGTGACACTTCCGGTTTTCGAGAAATCACGTGATTTCCGTCCGTCCGGGACGCTGGTCCGTCCGGGACGCTGTTTCAGCAGCCAAACCGTAAAAGATAGAGAAAAAAGTTATTGAAATTATATGTTTGGAATGGTCATGTCAGGTCAGGAACCGAATTTTAGTCACGTGACACTTCCGGTTTTCGAGAAATCACGTGATTTCCGTCCGTCCGGGACGCTGGTCCGTCCGGGACGCTGTTTCAGCAGCCAAACCGTAAAAGATAGAGAAAAAAGTTATTTAAGTTATATGTTTGGAATGGTCATGTCAGCTCAGGAACCGAATTTCAGTCACGTGACACTTCCGGTTTTCGAGAAATCACGTGATTTCCGTCCGTCTGGGACGCTGGTCCGTCCGGGACGCTGTTTCAGCAGCCAAACCGTAAGAGATAGAGAAAAAAGTTATTAAATTTATATGTTTGGAATGGTCATGTCAGGTCAGGAACCGAATTTCAATCACGTGATTTTAAAAAATATTATTGTTTTTATTTAATACGCGTTCTATTTGAAAAACGGTCTTTTTTGTTTTATTAAATGAGACATTTGTCTCACTGGTTGCTAGTTATTATTAACGCCTTTATTTTTTCATCTACAAACACGTTATAGTGACAAAAAAATATTAATAGAAGTGAAAATTGAATAATAATCAAAAATTATAAAAAAACACAAAAAACACCAGTTCTTTCGAGAGTAAAAACGAAAAAAGAAATTGGCTCTTGTAACTGCACCTATGACATTACGCATTCAGCCAGGGAGATATTGGCTACGGCTAGAAGACTTACATTTAAAAAAAAGTCTATAGCTTTATAGTGTTGAAATTGGCAACGTATTTGTTTTAAAAACCATTGGTTTTAAGAAAAAAAAAATAACACGAGCTAAAACGTTTTAAAGTAAAAAAGGTTTTCAAATACATTTTTAACTCCGCCCGCCCGATTAGCACTTCCATATTATATTTGTTAACTATTAATAATACGGAATAAAAATTTTGTTTTTATTTGCTTGCTTTTTGTTTTCTATAAACATTCTATATTTCTTATTGAAGAAAACCTTTTTTTACTCACGAAGGATCTCAGGGTTTTTATAAATTGAAAGGTGGTCACCCTATATACAACTCGCGAGTAAAATGAATTTTGCGCTCACCTTCGATTCGTGTTGACAAACCTCCCACTCATGCAAAACTGTCATATTACTCACTTGTTATATATAAAATTATTGGTAATTGTTACTAGTAATTTGACCCAGATATAAATTTATATTCGCTAATAATGTATGTAGTACAGCTCACTGAATACGTCACACAACCGTGGAAGATGTTAACTAGTCTTTGCTAAGATTAACAAGGTTATATGTACTTTCGCTTGTTTTTTTGTAACAGTACGTGGAGCTCCCAATATAAAACCCGCTTTGGTTTTGTTAATCAGACTTTCTTCAGACAGTGATTATTCATTCTTCCTTTTCATTTACGTCTAAGCGGTTCATTGTTAAGTTCCGAGAATCCCCGAAAACGTCGATTCACTGACGGAAAATGATCCTGGCAGGGCGACGCGCTGAAAATCGAGATGGCCGTGGCGCGGCGCGAGTGCAAGCGGAAATTCCACAGCCGACTAAACGGCTCTTCCAAGAAGACTCCAGTTGAAAAGGTTAGTTTCGAGCAGCTGCAGAATAGAGCATCGCGGACCGTTCGACCGATCCGCCGAATGCATTTTTTATCGGCCAGACGCTGAATTGGAGGATAGCTGGCCGGAAATGCCGCCAAGCCGCAGCTATGCTCTGGTATCCGGCACGGCGACGGCAATTCGGGGCATTTCCGTTCTAGAAGATTCGGTTTTTCGAAATCGGCATAGCAGGGAACAGCCTTTTGTTTTTCTTGTAGTTCTATCTACGTATCTACACTATCGGCACACTACATTCTTCAGATTTTAGACATCGACTTCGTTTGTACCAGGACGTATTGATATGGCACACAATGAGTAATGCTCAACATTAAAAAAGCTGCATAATAATACGTTTCGTATGTTTTTAAAATTAAATAAGGGAAATTTTGCCTTGAAAGCTGTACTAAACTTGAAAAAACAATTTTGCTTTTCAGAAGTGAAAGTAATATTTTGTTGCTTCAACCACTAGTGGCTCGTGATAATTTTATTTTGAGGGCATTTAATTTTTAACAACGCGCAATTAAGTACGCTAAACTACATTCCGTTGATGTTTAAATCCTAATACATATAGCAATGATTTTTAATTTTAATAATTCTAAAGGAAACGTCATGTGCATACAACAAAAAGTATTCAAACACAAAATAAAATGTACATAAGTGTTAAAAACAAAACATGATAATAATGTATTTAATCCTGTAAAAAAGAACATTTAGTGCATCACATCTACAAATCGATTTGTTTTTTAAATGTCCACAGAAAAATGCCTGGTAAAATATTGCGAGTTCCATTATTTTGCAGGTTAATATTTAATTAAGATGTAGACCATGTAATTTTCTTCTATTTTAACCTTTTCAGCTAATAGAGAATACATTTTTTGTATAAAACTGCATCACCCAAGATAAATAATCACACTCCAACTGTAATCGATATTATGTCCAAATACGACCCACAAGAATGCAAGAACGTCCTTGCTGCAATGGCATTCATTTTAAATGTCAAAGATTGTACCACATTTGTTATCGGCGGCGCCGACGGCGGCTACCCTCGAATAGCATCATATTTCAGGAGCGCTGTATTTGTAAATATGACGATAAGCCCACGAGTGTAACGGTGGTCTCGGCTGCAACATCGTTAGCCTTCGCGTCACAATGAAACTGTTATATCTCGATTCTGCAGCGACAGCATTTTCGCCCGTAATTCCCATATAAGTTTGGGCCACATTTTGGATAACCCTGAGTAGCTGCCAGCTGTTTGGTAGATATGAAAATACGTGTGTGTGTTGGCATATAACTCATATTATGTTGACATATTTCTGGACATTGTTTTACATGTTTTCATTACTTAAACCTTATTATATTATAACGAGAAGAGAGATGATAAAATATATTTTCAATTATAGAATAGTTACTCTTTTCTAATGCCATATAGGCTGTTGACGGCTGGGAGGCTAGTACCTCTGAGCCTCTAAGGAGCAGCCACCACTGGCTTGAACACGAAAAATTGTAATTCATGTGAGCCCAACATTTTTAAAAATTTAATTATTGTTTTCATTATTTTTATCTTCGGCGAACGTTAGGTATCTTTGAGTGAAACATGGGAACTAAAAAAAGTGGAGGTAGCCACTGGAACTGGATAATATTCATTTTGGAACAATAATCTTTTTTGTTGGCCGTCGATAGTGGCCATAATACGGCTTTTATAGCCCGATGGCTATAAAGTGGCTAAGCAATAGAACAATAGCTATTTATATACAAAAGGTATTATGCAGATGTTTATTCCCGTTCGAGGGCGACAAGTTTACAAGCCCGAAAGCCTCTGGCCGAGAAGGGTTTGTAAGTTGCGCGAGGTCTATAAACTATAAACATCAAGCAATTCACGTAGTGCATACAACGTTTTATTTGACTTGCCTCGCCTAAAATACGAAAGAAGCATGGGCGTAACTTGGGGCATCACTTTGGGGGGGAGGTGGGGCAAAATCAAGACTTCGAAACATTTTTAAACCTAAATTGCAAAAAAATGCTGCACTTGCACTTTAAAATCAAAATTTTGAGGGGGCCACCGCCCCCCCCCCTTGCCCCTCCCAAGTTACGCCTATGGAAAGAAGTATTGTAATCGCGAAATATCACCTTACGAGATTCCTTCAGATCTTCATGTTTCAGGGTCCCTAGATGATGTTTTCTCATTTCCTTCTGTCTGTCTGTCTGTCTTACTGTTACCGATATAACTAAAAAAATATTTGTTGGAGAAAGACGATATTTTCATGCAGAAGTAAATAAAAGTAGTAATTTGCATATAGCTAAGGCTATATCTTTGGCGAAAATGGGACCAAAGAGATACAGGGTAAATGTTGTAAAAAAGCCAAAAAGGGGCAACGATAAATGTGTTCTATTTCATGTAGCCGCATCGCACAGATGCGAGACGTCCTCCGTGGTCGAATGCAGCAAGGGAATGGTTTGCTTGCGAGCTACTGCCAAGCGTTGAAATCACATTCGGAGGCGCTGAAGTTCGAAGCTCGTGCTGGTAATGTCTTTTTATTTGAAAATTAATGTAATTTGCATTGCCAAGTGTTTTCATTTGTTGTTTCAATGCTATTAGTAACGGAAGGATATTTTTACCCCTAGTTTCATTTGATTTTGAAAATTGTTTGTTGTCACAACGTCCACTTGAGAGGGAAGTTCTGGGTAAAGCCTCTTACAGTTCTCTTACTTTGAAAAGGAAAATAAATTGAAACGCTTGAAAAGCAGCCCGCCCATAAGACCCTTGGGCGTTATGGGCTGCTTTATATATCAGTTATTGCAGATATAAATAACAAATGATAGATAAATAGAAAACATATAACAACATTAAAAATTCACAGCTCCAGCACAACGATGACGTACGAATACTGAATCCTAGACTTTTGCCATTTTGAGGACTGGACTAGGTGTAGTTATTGGAATAATTGAGTAAGATTCATTTTTAAAGTGTGAATATTTTCAAAAGCTAATTAGGCAATAACAAATATTTATTTGAAAGAATACAAAAATGTACAGTTGCGGAATTAAAAATCCGCGCACTTAAAATGATTCAATGTACACCTTACTTTACTTTACTTATCACGTTACCTGGTGAAATTAGTCGAAGTCAATAGTAAATAGATTTTTCTTTTCACTTTGCATTGTTTAACTGTCAATTGCTAAACTAGAAAGTCAAAGCTCAATTTACATTACCCAAAAATTGCAAAAATCCTCTATAAGACTCGCCCGGATTTTTAATTCCGCGACTGTACATCTCACAAACAAACTTAAGATATTTTATCTACGACCACTACTTAAAGTATGCCTTTTAGCGCTAGCTTGTTTCACTAAAAGTGACGTTTTATAGTTTGCCGTGGTTAAAAAAATCAGCTGTTTACTTTTAGCTCTAGTGCTAAAAGTGAAGTGAGGTTATAAAACTACAATTTCGAACTGGAAGTGAAGTTGTAAAGTTATTCTAGTTGCTTCTTGCGTTACAGGTAAAGTGGTTTTGAAATAATTAAAGCGTTATGTAATGAATACACTCAGATGTGGAATATTAATAATTACATTTCGTAACTGACCTTGACAGCACTGGCTTCGCAAACATTCTCTCTCGCATGGCCTACTATTTATTATGACATAAATTAGAAGTGTCGTAGATGCAAACATTTGTTAAATCGATATTTATGGATTAATAACGGTAAAATTAAGGTCGTAGATAAAATATTGTATGCAACGCGTGCTAAAAGTCGTTTATGCACGAGACATGTTATGAAACTCAGCCTTCGGCTTCGTTTCATAATTTTCATGTCTCGTTCATAAACGTCGACTTTTAGCACTTTTTGCATAAATAGCTATTATTAGATAGAACACCAAAAAGAAACAATATTATTAAGACGTTTCATAGTTTTCTACAGAATGCAGCTCATTGTTTTTTACTATACATATGTAAGGTCTAGGAATGGTAGGTACATGTCCCTGTTTTTATCCGTCTGATAGTCTGTATAATATCGTCACATTAGTACTACAACTAGGTAACTTAAAATTTGGCTTTTTTCAGAAAATCGATTTAAAGTTTTGAGCCAAGATTAAGAGTATAAAAATTCATTAATAGACATTTATGTTTATTTTGTTAGCTGATTATTTACCTCAAGTGACTTTTCCAAATGCAATTACTGATACAGGTTTTTTTTGCAAAATTTTTCAAAAGATTTACTTGTTGCACCGGCGCGGCGTAAGAATGAAATAATTCAGTTATCTAGTTTTGTTCTTGGAATTAGCTTTAAATAATAAAAACACACAGCTTTTGTAGTAACTTTATTAAATAAAAACGAAAGTAATTAGTATGGTTTCTTTTTACTCTGCAGTGTCCCCACTGTATTCACTGTCTGATTACTGGGCAGATTGCTTTTTTGCATCACCTATGTATGGATTTCTTGATAGAATGTTTTATACTCAGGCCTTAGAGCCGGAGGTATCATTGCGAATAAAGAAAGGCATTAAATCATTATACTTTTCTTTTTCTACAACCGCTACTAAAAGTAGGCCTTTTACTCGTAGCTTGTTTCACTAAAAATGACGTTTTATAAATCAGCGTGTTAAAAGTGAAATCAGCTGTTTACTTTTAGCACATGTGCTAAAAAGTAAACAGCGGGTATTGAATTTAGAATTTTAAACAGTTATTCTAGTTACTTCTTTCGTTCGAGGTAAAGTGTTTTTTAAATAATTAAAGCATTGTGTAATGACTAAAGTAAAATGTGTACTATTATAATTACCTTTGATAACTAACTTTGACAGCTACCGGCTGCAGAAACAGTCACCTATGCCGTCAAGCCCATCTCTTTACTATGACATAATAAATTTAAGGCCGTAAAAAAATATCGTGTGCAAACTCGTGCTAAAAGTATTTATGCTCGAGACATGATATGAAACTCAGCCTTTGGCTTCGTTTCATAATATTCATGTCTCGTGCATAAACATCCACTTTTAGCACTTGTTGCAGAAATAGCTATTCTTGATTGGAATATTGTCCTTGCACAGCGCTGTAAGGGAATCTGCTAAAGAGGAACGCGGTCTCGTTTTCCTATTGCAGTTGAGTGTATGAAAATAATCATCACATTTTTCTTTAAATCTAATTATAAGTGGGTTAGAGGCCCTGAAATTTATTCAACTAATTTTTTGTCAGCTTATTGGCTTTCGGTTATTATCTCCCTTTCTAAAAATCATGGTAATTTCAGCATGCTGCTTCCAGTTTATAATTTGGTCAAAAGTGATTTCATGAATGAAATATGGTTTATCTCCCTTCCGCTTGGCACTTCTAGCAATACTTTTCCAGTCAGCTAGCCAATTGACTTTTTTCACTCTTTTCAACTCTGTACTAATTGCAGAATGCATCGAATCGCACTCCATCTCGCTGTGTCCCACAAATACAAATTTGAGATCGATAGGTGTTGAAATTTTTTGAACTGCTGTTAGGCACATGGATGTCACAAACTTGTTCAGATTTTGACCTCCACATCTATCGCTAAAACACGAGATGTGGTCTACAGATTCCGGTAGAGATTTGAAATACATGTAGCTGGCTATCCCACAACTTCTCCTTTTACCTTCAACTTCAGTCCACATGAAACACACCCCCTTTTTGAAAACAGTATCGTATACAGTAAAATTTAAAGTTTTGAAACGCTATTTGTAAAATGGAGCATTATTAGGTGGATCATTTGGCACTAATAATAGTTGTTAAAGGTCAAAATTGCATCTTTAAATTGGAAAATCGTGCTAGTTGCTTATCCATTCTTTTTTCTTCTCTATATCCTTTGTTACCAAACGAGCGTCATATTCTATTTTGAACAAATCTCTTTCAATTCCATTTGTATTGTAAGTCATACATAAACGACACTGGTTCTTTTTGGGCCGGAAGAATCCAAAGTTGTACTCCTCGCAAAAAACTTTTCTTTAAATGACTAGACTTATGGTGTCAAACCCATTTCTTTACATTCGTTTTCATACAGTGAATACATTATAGTTACGTTAAGTGAGGAACATAAATATTTCCTTTCTGTTCCTGCACGGCAATAATGCGAAGAAACAACAGGAAAGTTTTGAATATGATTTTTCATAGTTTGTAATATCGGTAGAACGGTAACTTTTTCACACATTTGCCTCTTGTTTTTTCCTCTCTACTAGTATTTGCTTTAGTTCTCTCGGTCATTGCGATGCCAACAACACCTTTAAGAATGCCAAGTGTGTTTAAAAACATCTTCTTGCAAACCTGAATTCGTTCATTATTCCTCGGTGTTTACCTCTTGAAGAAATATAACTTTCAGCGCGTTGTCTCTCATGCCTCTTCCATTCTCCAGGGCATTTTTACTGTTTGTGTGTTTGGGCCGGAGTTTCTTCCATACCTTCTAGTTCCACATCTAAAGCCTCATCTAGATCGCCACAGCTGTCTAAACCAATATCAGAATCTGGATTGTCAGAGCGGTCAGGAGAATAAGGTTCCTCATCTGATTCTTCTTCTATAAGTATACGTGAGGTGCTAGGCTCAAGCTCTTTTGAAACAGTTTCATTAACGTATGTCTCGTTTTTACCATTGTTAATATCTGTAAGGTGGAATAACATTGAATTTGATAAACTTAATAACCATTTTGGATCAGTGCTTACCTTCACTTACTCCAAAAATAAACATTCCGAACTTACAAAAGTACCAATGATATCATAGGGTTCCACAAAATTTACAATGCTGCATTCGACAATTGGGCGCGACCTTGTAGAAATAGGATTATTCGGCGCCAGTATACTTTCAACAATATCTGCAGATATAAAACAAATATAATTATAGTTTAATAGCAACATGTATTAATTAAGAAGAAGAAAAACAATATTAATTGTAAAAGCAAATCAACAAATTATGTGATACTTCTAATTCTAACCTTACTTTTTAATACTACTTTTTGCTTTAACTCAAGAACTATTAGATAAATAAAAATAATATTTTGACAATTAGCTCAGGTGTTTACCCTTGACGAAAAAGTGCATATTTTGGACCCAACATATATACGGTAAACACGCTGCTTGAGTTCTGTCGTGAGCGCGTCGTTTATATCGCTGTCGTAAGCCTATTATGTAAGTGCTATGGTATAGAGTTAGAGTGCTGGGTTAGCATTGCAGTCCGTGTTGGAGTCCGCTTTCGAATCCCACCGACCACAGTGTTTTTACTTCCCTCCTCTGAAAGACGAAGAATAATAAATCGTACAAAATCACCTTTCGAGATTTCTTCAGGATTTCATGTTTTAAGGATATTAGATGACGAAACAGTTATTTGTACAACTAGTTTTGAAAATCATGAATTTGCAGTTTGCAAATGAGTGAAAAAAGGAACTTTCAAAACGTGTTGTACACGTAGTTTTTTTGCATAGTGATCCTTGCAAGCCAAAAGTGAAAAAGAATCTCAGTCATTGACATTTCAGGATTTTGCTGACATTTCATGATTATGCTGTCACTCCACAATCCAGCAACCCGAAAAACAGTGTTGCGCTCTAAAATTGCAATATGTGAATATTGTTAAAATAAAATCGTTAAAAAAAGTTAAAATAGTGAAAGAAAGTAGTACTTTTTTTGACAAAAAACCCGAGTAATTTCATCACTATACAAAATATTTGTCTGTCCGTCTGTTGCCGTTCAAAAACTATTTGTTGGAAGAAGACGATTATTTTGCCTGCGGATGGTATGTCTACCTAGCTCGAAACCAAATATACTTTCGGTAAAATTTATACAGGATGAGCACTTTAAAAAATAAATTCTGTATATTTTTGCTTTAATTCAAGAACTTTTAGATAAATAAAAGTAATATTTTGCACTATGCTCAGGTGTTTACCCTTGACGAGTGTAGACATATTTTCGACCCCGCAGATACATGGTGAATACCCTTAATTTTTTGTTGATATTTAGTTAGTTTCCAAACTACCACTTACGACGGAAGTTCAGTGTAAACCCATTTACAGATTTTTTTATCTAATAATTGGGTTTGTTTGCCTTAAAAGAGAAATCATTTTCGAAAGGAGCCGGTTTGGAGTCACTTGCCCAGGCCGGTTCGAACACCCAGTCCGGTCCTGTAACTGTAGTTTAATTTATTTTTGACTAGCTCACCCGGCAAACGTTGTTTTGGATTATGACATGATAGGGAAAACCCTTCAAACCATTAAGCACCGAATCATAAAAGTATGACTACAAATAGAAAGTCGCGCAGTGTATAGAAAAACACAATTTCGATATTTTCCATTTTTCCGGCTTTCCCTTTAGATTTTTCCGATTTTTTTGCTAAACCACCTCGGGAGTAAGAAGAACAAAACAAAAAAAAATCATTCAAATCGGTCAAGTTGTTCTCGAGTTTATGTTATACTAACATATATATGTATAGATAGATAAACCAGCTTTAATTATTGATAAAGGGTGTTTTTTTTAGAGGGATACAACTTTAAATTGAAATAAAACACAGAAAGATGTTTTTAATATCCATGAAATTGGCTTTATTTGAAAGATAATTTTATGGCATTTATGTTTGAATATGATTTCGGGCACGTGACCGCTGCGATTGGCGTATACATGACGTAATCTGAAGGTCCAATTTTCACACACTCTTTTCGCAGTAAATCAGGCTGTATTTCATTTCAGCAATAACGCTTCGAATTTTGGCTTTCAAGTGCTCAATTGTTTCTGGTTTATCGGCATAGGCATGCGACTTTACAAATCCTCCAAGAAAATAATCTAATGGCGTCAAATCGCACAAACGAGGTGGCCAGTTAAAAATCCATTTCGTGGATCTGTTAACTGCCATGTCTACGTCGATAAACCGGAAACAATTGAGCACTTGGAAGCCAACATTCGACGCGTTATTGCCGAAATACAGCCTGATTTACTGCGAAGAGTGTGTGAAAATTGGACCTACAGATTACGTCATGTACACGCCAGCCGCGGTCGTCACATGTCCCAAATCATATTCAAACATAATTGTCATAAAATTATCTTTCAGATAAAGCCAATTTCATGGATATTAAAAACCTCTTTCTGTGTTTTATTTCAATTTAAAGTTGTATCCCTCTAAAAAAACACCCTTTACTATAAGGCTGGTGGTCCGTTATGACAGTTGCCTCTTCCATAAATATAATCCTGGAGTTTTCGTGGTGCATAAACAACCCCCAAATAGCTATTTATGCAACAAGTGCTAAAAGTTAATGTTTATGCACGAGACATGAAAATTATGAAACGAAGCCGAAGGCTGAGTTTCATAACATGCCGAGTGCAATAACACTTTTAGCACGAGTTTGCATACAATACCTATCTTTTCTAGGACCTTAAATTTTCTGTTATTAATCCATAAATGTCGATTTAACAAAGGTTTGCATTTATGACAGTTATAATTTATGTCATAATAAAGAGATGGCCTTGACGCGCAGGTGAATGTTTTTGGAGCCAGTACTGTCAAAGTCAGTTATCAAAGGTAATTTTAATACTACACATCTGACGTTATTCATTACATAACGCTTTAATTATTTAAAAAACACTTTACCTCTAACGCAAGAAGTAACTAGAATAACTTTACAACCTCACTTCCAGTTTAAAATTGTAGTTTTATAACCTCACTTCACTTTATAACACATGTGCTAAAAGTAATCAGCTGATCTCATTTTATACACGCTAAATTATAAAACGTCACTTTTAGTGAAAAAAGCTAGCGCTAAAAGGCCTACTTTTAGTGATGGTCGTAGAAAAAATTCTTTCTCAATCTGTGCATACTCTTTTTTCTGTGTCAGGTATTTTGCATAAAGCAGCAACCTATCCCGTCTTCGCTGTCATCTCAGTCATCTGCTTGTATGGATATCTTCTCTTTTTCATTAATAATTCCAAGAGTCGGTGGATCACTTATAATTTAGTTTACTTTATTGAAAGTGTCGGTGTGACCTGGTTACCATATAAAATGTTTATCTCCACGGAGCTGTAATTTTGGCTAAATTCGGTATAAAATTCCTCAAGTAGTTTATCATTCCCATAATTCTTTGGAGTTCTGTTATATGTATAGGTCCTTTTAATTGTATAATTGCTGTAATTTCTTCCTCCATACCTTGTGAATTAAAAATATATCTTAAATAGTTAACTGGAGTTACTTTAAACTGAACTTTGGACTTATTAAATTTTACATTGCCCCTTCGGGTTCGGTATATTACTTTCTTGCAGATTGCATCGTGTTGATTTTGAGTATCAGCTAGTATTATATTTACAGGATATATTGGAACTTCAGAAATATCTCCAAATTGATTCTAACGGTACCGGACCACATGGCAAACTAAAAAAGTTATAGGAACCAAACAGAGTACCTACAAAAATAAACAGTTTGTTCGATTTCAGTCAGTTCAATTGACAAAATCCTTTTGTATTTTAATTTAGTTGGGATATTTTCTAATGCAGAGATTAGAAAATATTTTCTTTTTATAATCTTATTTAAAACATGTGGGTTTAAACATAACCTAACTGATTTATTTAACTGATTTCTCCACTATGACTAAATTGCTTGATCGCTCTGTGGGTTCATTTAATTTGTCTATAATTAATAATAATAAATGTCTTTATTATTACCTTAATTCCTTTCCTTTCCAGTTAATTTAACTTTATTTTAATAATATCGCTGAGAGCTAATGGTATTCTTCATAGAGGCTGCTCTTCTGGTGGAGCTCCATCTTTAATTTCTAGCTTACGCTTTACATTAAATTTCCCCAAACCCTCAAATACATCTATAGTTTTCTGAATAAAATGTTGCTTTTCATTAGTTTCTAAGCTATCTACTCTCTCTTAATTAACTGTGAATTTTGACATTCTTGCAACCCTAAAATTGGTTTAACTCCTTGGGTACCGATCAAATATTACAACATTTTGCTTACACTCTAAACTTCATATAGAAGTTAACATTACTCTTCTCCTTGGAGCCATTTTAAAACCTGCTTATATTCTAACTTATCCACGTCACTAGTACAACATTTCATTATATCTAATGTCTACTACAACACACCTTTTATACGAAAAAACAGCCTGAAACCATTTTTACTTCCCTAGTCTGAAAGACGAAGGAAGTATTGTAATCACGAAAAAATCACCTTCCGAGATTTCTCCAGATCTTCACGTTTCAGGGTCCCTAGATGACGAAAAATAGGTTTTTTCAATTTTGTCTGTCTGTTTGTCTGCCTGTCTGTCTGTCTGTCTGTCTGTTGGCGGTTTAACTCAAAAAATGTTTGTCAGAGGAAGACAATATTGTACATTATATGGCCAAGCTCCTTCATGGTGTTAGTGCCTCACCATTATTATTATTTTGTTTATTTTTCATTCAACTTAGTAATAGATACAAGTAATAATTTGTACATAGTGCAGGCCTTATTCTTACCAATAATGGGAGCCAATAGATACAGAATACCTGTTTTACGATACAAAATCGAGGCACAAATTAGCGCGTTACTAAATATAGCTGCGACGCAGGAATTCCAGAGGTCGGTGCTTCGTGGCGCAGGTAGAAATTGCCCAATCCCTTACAAATCCCAACGTTGGGGCTGCACACGCGGTTCGCCTGTCGTTCGAATTCGACCACCGGTAACTTTTTTTTATTTGAAAATGTATTTAATTTATTAGAAACGTGAAGATATTTTTACTGCTAACTTAATTTGATTTTTAAAATTATTTATTGTCACAATGTAAAGCCTTTTACAGATTTTTTAGTCAGCTTTTTGTTCGTACCTTTTTTACGTATTGCCTCTTTCTTGTAGCAAGGTCTTCAATTAGCACTATCGAAAAACAAATTCAAACTATTTTCTCTAGAATAATTCCAAGTAGGAAGACCACTTTGCAAGGATTCATAAAAAATTTTTAGTCACTTGGAAAATGCTGCAGATTTAAGATTTGTTGATGACCAAATCATCAACACGATGACTGAACGCTTCTGTAATTGTTACCAAAATGGCTTCTTTTACATCTGCCCATTTTAGCTACAAGTCCAGGAGTGATAAAAATTCGTCTAACACGCTTCTCAATTTTTGAAAGACCGAATTCGTCACATTCCACTTTAGAATTTTCTAAATTATCTTCAGTTTAATGGCTGCATCAGTCAGCTGGAGTTACTGCAATAAATGATTGATGACTGGAATAGTATATTGTGCAACAAGTTGAGAAAAAGTGTAGTTTTTCATGCACGACACGAGTTTTTTAACCTCCGCAAAGCTGAAATAGCTATTTATGTATCAAGTTGCAAAATGACAGTGTTTTTCACACTAGACGTGAAGTTCGCCATACGAACGAAGCGAAACACTAATTTTGCAATGTGTTGCATACAAGATTTTCTGTAATTTTAAGTCATATTAATTTTTATAGTAAATAAATTTACTTAAATCTAGAAAGTTGTTCTAAATTTTCATGTTAGCACTAGTGTCAATATGAGATCTCATATTGCACCTAGTGCGAATATATGCATCATTTTGACGTTGAAAATGACAACAAAATGTCATTAGATTAGGTCAAAATTACAGAAAACAGTTTTAGACCGTCGCCTGCATTCGCCCTCGTTAATCAAACTGCAAATTCATGAAAAACGTATGACTTTTAAACTAGTTGTACAAATTACTATTACACACTTAATAAATCATTTATTTTCTTATGAATATTAAAGTAATAAATCTGGCAATACGGTGGCAAGAAAATGTCGAACAGACACCGACAGAAAAAAAAGTTCTATCCGCTACATCACCGAATCAATTAGTCCAACATGAAAAGAAAAAAGCATAGCCAACTCTGTCCCAAAAATGTCGTGAACGGATTATAAAAAATATGTCCATATTAATTGGTATGATACTATAGATGCACATGTTTTCTTCGACATCAGCAAAAATTTTTAAAAAATGCATTGATTCAAAATAATTTTAAAACGTAAGCTTAAAAAACATGGCATTTAAGCCAATTCATATAATTTTTTGTTTATTACAGACAAGACTAGGTATGCGGCGTACCAGGCACCTTAGACACCGACTTCTGTGATAATATGATTAAATTCCCCCGAGGCAGCCGCCAACTCGCTGCAAGCCCATTAGAAGCTCGGAGCTCGGTTTTGCCTGGAGGAAGCCCCTCCAGGCAAAATCGAGCTCCGTGGCTTAGTGCGTAGCACGTCCACTTAGCATTCGGGAGGTCGTGGGTTCGATTCCTGCGGCCGCCTGCCTTGATTCAGGTTTTTAGGTGGTTTTCCTGAGTCAACAGAGTACCTTCTCTGAGGTGAATGCCGGGGCAGTATTTCTCCACCTTTCCTGACCTTTCTTCCAGTCTCCATCCCTCCTTTCTCTCACCCATCCCGAGTTTCCCGTTTTTGGCTTAAGAGGGACGGAAGGTCCTTATAGCAGCCCGCCCCCAGTTGGGGGAATTGAAATAACCTTTACCTTTGTCTTTGTCCAGGTAAAATTCACTCACACTACCACACTCCCTGTGTCGCCAAAGTGCGCCGAGGCCGAAAGCAATGTTAAACCTTGCCCAACACAATTTACACAAAGAGATAGCCCTAAGGCCATAAAAATTAGCAATGTTAGTTGATGTCATATTTAGTTCCAGAAATAGCCACTTCGACGAAATTCCAAACTCAGAGTCAGGCGATTCTTCTGCGGCGACCGCGCAGCGGGCTACCAGCAATATACCAAGTAACGTGGGTTGCCGCTCTGTCCAGGGCAAGTTCTGCAGCATCCCACCGCACGCATTTTCTTTACTTGTTTAACATTGTAAACACATAATTTTAATTTTAAGAGAACTTGACTTGTAATTTTCATAACAATAGATACTTTTTATTAATGTGTACTTCGTCTATATACTTGAGTATGAGTCGACCTTTGGCGTTCTGAACTACCATTAGGGCTAAATTAAATAAATGAGCAAATCCATTGCATTACTATTTGGGACATTACATCCCGGAAGTTAAAAAACGTAAATTTGAATATTTTCTTCTAAAAAGGTCCTAGTAATGTCAAGATTCAGAAATTATTTGTCCATAAAGACAGCTTCCCTTAATGTTCGTTATTATCTTGGAATATGGGATGTAAAAAATAATGACATGAAATTCTAAAAGAGCGAGATACGGCCCTGTGAAACAATAGCAAGCGTGTACGAGTCAAGCTGACTCTTGTAAGTTCAATGATAACATTTTTTTGGAGAAAGGCAGCTCTGGTTTTTCAACAAACAACTTAGTAGCAGGTGGCGTGGATACACAATACACGTACAAGGTATATAAGACCACGGGACAGGTTCACACTCAAAATGTGTCTCCTCTTATTGCCCACGGAGTATTATGCTTTCTAAAGTGGCACTAATATGTATAGTATTTTGTATAATACCTGGTTATTTATGTGCCAAGGGCACAGTACTTCTACACCTTTCCTGGCCTCTTTTTCATTCTCAACCCCTCCTTTCTCTAACCCATCCTGAAATTTCTGTTATTGGCTGAAGAGGGACGCAAGGTCCCTATAGCAGCCCGCCCCCACTTGGGGGAATTTAAATGATCCTGAACATTTACCTTTACCTTACCAAGGGCATCATGAAGATGTTTATGTCCGAGAGTATAAACATCATGCCCCATGAAAACGCAATGGTCAGGGCTGCGTTAGGGCATTAGCTCTATGTTACAATTTTTATTATTAATTCTAAAATAGTACCAAGGGAAGTTTTTTTAGTTAAATATTATTTTGATAGTACATACTATGTTTTATAAATACTATTTCTCAAGCTAGAGATTAGCCTTTTTATCAGTATCTGAAAGGCTGCATGTCTGATAACTGAAAAGGTCCGGTAACTGTTTTATGATTATGAGCCTGATACTATTAAATTTCAATATTTAACTTTGTTCATAATATTTCTCTTTTGTACCTAACATAGCTTCAGTAATTTAGTATCATGTAACTTGCTGTGTCGTTTTGCATTTAGCGACCCATTTTAACAACTTTGTGCCCACTTTGCACTAATTGAACCATATGCCTAGGCTCCTTTGCATTGACGAGCCTGGTTTAATGTTTACATGCATTTGGTGGTATTATTCAACTGTATTCAAACCGTTTAATTATTAAATACTGATGTATTATGTTTTATTTAACCCTACCGATATCTAATCGTTTTTTACTTCCTTTTACAATAAAAGAATTATTGGTTGGATTCACCCTAAAAATTCGAAATGTTTTGTTATGGTAGCATCTCAAGACTGGTAGTTTGTTTTGTGAAAGTTTATCATAACTAGGGACTAATTAAGGAAAAATAAAGTATCTATTTATTAATATGTACAAAGGTGAATTTAACAGTAAAGGAACAGTATAATTATTAGAAATGTATTTAATAAGTGACAGATAAAAATTCAAATCTGGTAATACATTTAATATTCAGAAAAGGTTCTAACATATCAATTAAAAATATGATTTTTGGTGTTATTTGGATGGTTGTTTGGTGTTATCAGAGAGCAATTCATAATTGAATTTAAATAACGATTAGTACAAACCATAACAGAGTTTGAATTAATATGAAAGTTATAAGCAGACTTAATATTTTTAAGTCATTTAAAATGTCAAATATAAATAAATTGTAGTAATAAGTAATGTAGGAGCGTTAATTTGGATAAAATGGATGTATTCAATTTCTTATTTAAAAATAACAACTTTTTTTTTATTCCAAAATGTACAACTAAAATTTGGAATAAATAAAATTTGATAATAAAACCCTTTTATAAAAATGAATTTATTATTGTAATAGTGTACAAGGGTCTATTGAAAAAATTAAATATAAAATAAATGAAAATAATAGTATATTATGATACTAGTGTATAAGTACGTCTTTAAAGCACGTGCGACGAGTTTAAGAGCACGACGCGCTAGCAGAGTGCTTTTAACGTCGCTAGTGCTTTAATTACACTTATACACGTGTATCATACGCTATTTTTTCTAGGATCGTAACAGAAATATAAAAACTTAGTCGGGTGACACTTTTTTCGCACATTGTGTTAGATATTCTAGGTTATGTTGACAGTCAAATTTACGGCAAAGCGTGTTTTAATTTAGTATTAAAAAACGCATCCACTGGCAACGTGCGAATAAGACGTATTTCGGGGGCTAATATTAAGAGTGCTACAAACGTGGCTTTTGACACTAGAAACAGTGCAAAAAGTTGTCATTTTGACACGATCGTAGAAAAAAGAATTTTAAACAAACTATAATATGAAGAAAGTTACCATTTTACTACTTGAAGAAGAATTAAGAATAATGGCATTGGCGAGGTAAATACATCTGGACCTGAGATCGTTGATTGGAATGCGTTGGAGTCATTGTTGAGGTAAAAACATCTGGGCCATTTTGATTTGGATGAGCTGCGGGGGAGTTACCATCGAGGAGAGCTGTTTTTTTGTTGGGGGTCGCTGTGTGAGTCTTTATCAGTGTTCTATCCACTGTGACAGTTGGGTTGCCGATTGAGCAAGTAGAGGATTTAAATGAAGTGCTTCTTTAGGATAGCTAGTTGCAGAACAGAGATCTTCATTGGGGTTACAAATGGAAGCGCCTGAATAAGTTGGTTACATTTGAATGACTGGACCGGAGTATTGGATCAAACCAATTAAGTAAAAGCAATCGGGTATATGTAAAATAAACAGAAGTAGTTTTAATAGTGAATGAATAAGATATTAATTATAAGTACTTAATTCAGCTAACCTTCCATATGAATGATCTGAATTTGACAGTTGCAGAAGTGTCATTTGATATATTTTTTTCATAATAACAATTAACCTTAAGGTATAATTATTTTATAAAGCAAGACATTAGGAAAGAGTAAAAAATTCAAGTAATTCATTATATTTAACAAAGCATGAACCTAACCTGTGGGAGAGTGGATGTTTCTACCGGAGCTAGTAAAATAAATACTCAATAAGCAATAATTTATAAAAGAGCCTATATTTTACATAAATTCATCTAAACAGAAATTTGTTTCACTCTAAAAACAATACCATACAAGCTTATATAGTCTTTTTTCTACCCGAGCTAGTTAAATTTAATAAACTAAATGCCATCAGTAAAGGTACAACATCACATTTTATTACATTTTTAATGTGTATTGATGTGAGATAGGTGATTTTCCAGTGAATCTAAAAAATGGGTCTCTTTTGTATGTTTTTCAATTTTTTTTATATTCCTACTTTAATAGACCCGGTATATTATTACGCTTAAAATTTTAGAAAAAATTGGTCTTTTTAACTAACTCTATTTTGTACGGTTTCTGTATAATTTGTAATTTTTGAAAATTTTTGACAAATGCTTAAAAATTATAAATCTAATTTTTGGCTAATTATAAGATCACTGTTAAAACAAGTTGCGTGCGTGTATCACACCAGATTTTTAGACTATAGATTAGTGTAAGCAAGAAGCCAAAGTTAGTAAGTAAGTGTTTTTATACTGTTTTTTTGTTTTGGTTGACGATTGGCGCCCTTTTGTATTTTGCTTCATTTTGAATCATTAAATAACCTTAAGACTCATTTCTTGATCCTTGCCCATGGCAACAAATCGCCGAGAGTTTTGAGGTAGTCTGGGTTGTGCTCGTTATCTAAAACATATGAATATTTCTCATCATGTTTTTTCCATCAATGCATTTTACATATTTTCCTCCTCTTCTTCCAACGCTAAAAAACTTCCAGTGGCGTTTCCATTTATTCGCTCAATTAAGCCAAATCTGAAGACTAAAGAAACACTTTAATCGTATTCCACTCGTGAAAGATTAATTGTTTTGGAGCTCATCACTCCTCCAAAACGAGCAGGGCCTCGGGCTCTAGAACCGAAATCCAACGTCTTGCCATCCATATTCAACTCCTTGCCATGATGTAAGACCCAAAACACCTGGCTTCTGAGGTTCTTACAAACCTTTGGCCCCGTTAGGTTTCGCTATCTCCAGATCGCCTAATTAGATAGTCCTAAAGTGGAAGAAAACTGGGGCTGGACTTCCCCGAAGTGCAAGCAACCACTGCAACGGACGAGATTATTAATTTGTCGGACAGCGTTACATAACCAAAAATTCGTAATTATAAAGCAGGTGGCATCGCGGAACACCTGCAAAACGACGACTCTCATGAATATACAGTGTGATGCCTTGAAAAATGACCGCTCCCGTGACCGTCCCAAATTGCTTCCCTTCTCGGAATCGAAACAAAGTGGCCCGTTTTAACGTATAAATGCTACGCCTATTATAAGGCAATAATTTCCTTCGGGAAACAGCGCTGCAATTGGCGAGGATACGTAGTGAAACAATCATCATTATTACCATCTGCTCTTTCATGGAAGTAAAGTAATGTCTGTTAGTTAAAGCGGCTTAACCATAGGTGCCGAATAATTGCAGGTTTCGTGCGGCATAAACTAATATTTTTGACAGGAAGCCCATTATGTTCAAAGGCGACGTTTTATTTCTGGGAAGTGAGGCTCTATCAAGCGGTGCTCTGCAGTCTTTGTATTGGATTTTGTTTGCTTTTCAAACTGGACAAACTCTACAAAAATATACGTTGTAGTAGTACACTTCTTAAAAGCCAGTTACTTTCGTTTACTATTTCTATACAGATCGGTTGTGAACATAGACAGGTAAATGAGCTAGAGTATAGTTTATGGGATTTGTATGAGTTAGACAGAAATACACATATATATGACTTAACATCTAGTATCCTAGAATTCAATGTTTTCTAAAAACAAAACTACTGGATTCTGCGAATATTAGATGTCAATCGCATATTAGTCTATTTCTATCTAACGCACGCAAAACCCATAAACTGTATTCTAGCTCATTTGATTGCCTATGTTCAAATTATCTAAAGTGCGTTAAAAACCGTTATCAAGTGGCCTTGTGTCAAACAGTAATTTTTCAGTCATGTCGTAACTTATTTTATGGATTGCGAATGCACACAACCTCACTTTGACAACTGACAAGTCAAGTGAACGAGCGCGTTGAATTCTGACATGTAGTCATAAGACAAAATCTAGTTCAAAACCTTCTCGATAACGTTTTTTTAATACGCACGTTACCACCAATCTGTATATTTATAAGTAAATGTGTTTTATTGCATGAAACCATTAACACTTTCGAGAAATTCAAAAATATCCCAACGGTGTTTTCAAAGTCGATGGATTTTCTATTTTTTATCACCTTTTATTCCTTCTTTCTTTTACAATTCATTTTAGTCGCGCCCATTTGTATACAACCACTTCAATTTAATTGAAACTACTTAAGTCAATAAATTAAGTATCCTTAAAGTAAGTCGTCTTTTATATCATGCGATACAAGTGGACAGCATTGGAGTTGTCTTCATTAAATAGACATTAATGGCAAGTCAACGTTGTTTGCTAATTCTGTATTTGTTCCCATCCCTTGTATGGCATTTCCACTTTTGTTTGATGTAATGCGCGTTGGGTAAGTTTTTATCATCTTTATCATCCGCCTCATTAATTTTAGTGTTTTAAATATAGCTTTTACGTGGATAGCTAACTGAAGCATAAACGCAAATTAAAATTCTCATTAAAGAGAACAGGGAGAACAAAATATGGCACTAACTCTACAACTTAGCTCTTGTAGAGATCATAAACTATTTATAGACTCGGATTTTCAG
This sequence comes from Agriotes lineatus, assembly GCA_940337035.1. Lineage (NCBI taxonomy): Eukaryota > Metazoa > Arthropoda > Insecta > Coleoptera > Elateridae > Agriotes > Agriotes lineatus. Next base: position 32,241,424 of record OW679196.1, on the reverse strand, counting down.
TGTGGAAAAGCGAAGCTGATGTGTAAAAGAGCTGTTGATTTCTAAATTTTTACTTGTGCTATTGGTCGGTATGTGTCGGGATCGTTTTTGATTATATTGGAAGCATCATTTAGTCAATGCAGCAACTCATCGCTAGTGTTTGACTTTACCGCATACACAAAAGGACTTCATATGGCCCCAGAGATATTAATCCAAGCCCGTGACCTGGGTAGCCAAATAACGGGACCCTGGCGTCCTATGCAACGGTTTTCAAAGTTTAGAAATTTGGAGGTGTTTCATCTTGCTGTATCCACTTATCTGCTCCGATATTTAGAGGTAAATCTTCTAACAACACTGGTAGTTCGTCTTGCAGAAAGCGGAGGTAATGTGCTGTATTCAAACCACCCTTAAATACATATGGCCCAATCATTTTGTTCCTGACGATACCATACCAGGTATTAACAGAAAAACGGTGCTGGAAATGTGACTCCGTGAACGCATATGGATTTGCTAGTGCCCAAACATGTGAATTTCTTGTGTTTGTTATTTCATCTCGGTTGAACGAGGCCTCATCTGTAAAAAGAATTTTTGTGTGCAACCGCTGATTTTCCAATAACCAATGGCAGAACTGTTCACGTGCAATGTAATTATTTGGTAAAAGAGCATGTACTGTTTGTACATGATACGGATATAAGCCAAAATCGTGAATGGTTCTCCATATTTACATTCGGGTAGTACGATGCGCAATGCTGAAAACTCGGCTATCTGGTAATCTGCGACCAGGAAATTGGCGACGATATTCTTGAACTGCTGCACGTGCATTTCCGTCGCAAAGCCCATAAATGTAATGCATATCGGCATATTATTCATTAGAAAACGTTATTTTATGACAGATAATAAACAAAATACTTAGTTATATTTGGTTTCAAAACCGTCTAATGCATCTTTTGTATATGATCTTTGAGCGTAACGCTAACATTCAAATGTGAATAACTTTGGAAGTTTTCGACCAAAAAAAGGCCAGGAACACGTTCCGAAGCTATGTATATCCTATTGCGGGACACCCTGTAAAATAATAAAAGTAATCAATAACTACCATCTCAAGATTGTTTAAGTTCAAGTACATATACCCAGCAACAACAACATACGAGGAAGTAAAAGTTCAATCGTTTTATGACCTAATCACATCAGCACTGACAGAACAAAAAACTTAGAAACACTATTATAATGGAAGATTTAAATGCTAAACTTGAACAAAAACAACAAGAGTACGAAACAATAATAAATAGAAAATTTTGGATATGGAGCAAGAAACCAAATAGGTCATAAGCTATTAAACTTCTTAGAACGAGAAAACCTATTCGCCATAAACACCTTCTATAAAAAGAAAAGAAGCGAACAATAGACATTGATAAGCCTTAATGGATGTAGTAAAAATTGACTATGTTCTGTCTTCAAATAAGCCGATAGTATCAGACGTAACAGTATTAAATCAGTTTAGTACAGGTAGCGACCATAAAAACTAATACGAGCGAAAACCACAATTAACAAAAAAATATGAACTATCGAAATTATTTCGTAATAAAAGCTACAAATGTAAATAACCTAAGATAATATAAGAATATAAATGTAATAAACGAAGTAGAAAAATGGCAAAAAAGAGAAAGGTAAAAAAGAAAAACAATCGAATGAAATAAAAGAAAGAAGCACGATCGAATACACAGACGCAACTAGAACTATTAGAAATATTATTAGAAACCCCAAACAGAAAGAAATGATAAAGTTATAGAACAGAACAGTAATATAAAATGTATCCGACTAAAACTAAGATGTATCCAGACATGTAAACGTACAAGCAAAGATAAAAAAATAACTGAGAAAAAGGAACCAAGTAAATATACAGACGACTTCTATACAGCTTTATACCAATCTACACATATGACAACCCCTGCGATATGGCGTAAGCTAGAAAGGAAAGTTATTATTATCAATTCATAAGAAATTCAAGATATAGACCAAGAAGAGATTAAAACCGTCGTTAACGATATGAAAAATAACAAAGATCCTGGAAGAGATGGTGTACTAATCGAAATGTTGCAAGAAGGAAGACAAAAACTATTCAACAAATGTCTCTAAAAAGAAGAAATTCCTCAAGATTGGAACGAAGCGCAAATCACCTACTTTTTAAGAAGCCAAACTCGAAAACTGTCTCCATATCAGTCTCCTGTCGCAAAGTTTTCAACTCTACACAAAAATATTGACAAAGAGACTAACAAATAAATTCGACATCTACCAGCCAGTAGAATATGATTGATTTAGAAAAGGATTCAGTACTTGGCATCAGAATACAACATACAACTTTATCTCGCCTTTCTAGATTATGAAAAGGCATTCGATGCTATAGAATGGTTGGCACGTGGGCAGTAGCAGAAGCGCTGCAAAATAGTAGGATTGGCTATAGGTATTCCCGAATGCTGACGAACATCCATTATAACGCAAAACTATATATTGAGATGGTATTAAGCCCACAACTTGGCTCTGGTTGCAGTGCAGGATAATTAACCGATTAAATAAGCACAGAGTTGGGATGTTTTATGCAATTGCAATGTTAAACTAAAGTAAAATATTAAATGCATTGACAATGGGATGCGAGAAACAGTAAAGTAGTCGAGAAAGGAACGCAAAGGCAAAGCTTATTTTCACAGGGTTCGAAATTGACTTTTAAATAAATTAAAATAATAAAAGAATAGGTTTGTGCATAATATAAAGCCAGACCGAAGGAAATTAATAGACACAAAAGGTTTGTTATGTGCATTTTAAAAGGAGCGTAGTTTTCAATAAAGCCAAGCATAGTGAAAATTGTAAGAAAACTGAAAGGTGAATTAAGCAAGATGAAAGACAACAGAACATTGCAAAGAGCAATTCGAGAAGCAGGCAATAGGAAAGGAAGCAAACGAAGGAAAATGGTGGAACTCTAATATGCCAGTGCGTTAATAATTAATAAAAATAATGCAAAGCAGTGCAGTGACTAAATAATAAAAAAACGTTTGTGTGTGTGACGCAATATAATAATTTTAGTTATAAGAAAAAGATAGTAATCTAGATTTAAGAAAAATTTTAATTCTAATTTATGTACTCAAATTTATTTCCTTTTATGTCCATAACACATATCCTAGCAACCAGATGCGACATTGTTTAAAACAGAGGAGAACAAATGAATTAAAATTATTACATGTTTGTCAGTTTTGTGCTCCACTTTAAAATACATTTTTGACCATTAAACGAGTTATTTACAATCTAAAAAGTGTTGCATTTTATTACCTAAGTGCCCAAGTGCCTGTACAAGTGCTTGCAGCAGTTTCTGCAGCACAAACATATAAAAACCTCCAACCCATCTGCGACGAGGGAACGGCAGCCGAGCAGTTCAAAATTACGAAGTAGCTCTACGAGCAAATAAGGCAGTGGAAACCAGAGGACAGCAGCCCAGGGCAACTTACGAGTCTGCAAGAACGTCCCAACCACCTTCTGCAGCCCGACGAGCATCTCCAGCCGAGAAAAATCAACGGGCGTTCCAAAGCAGCTCCGTTCCAGTTCGGCCAGATTTTTTGAGGTAGGAAATTAGCCTAAAAGTTAAGTGTCAGAGTTGGGGAAAAGCAGCTAAATGCGAGACCAAAGTTTGCCGAGGAAGATTAGCTCATTCCCAAGGCTCCAGCTACGCCGTAATTTGCATAATAAGCAAGGCGTCATCAACTTTTGCAAGTTTAGCGAGAATCCCAAGCCACCATTAACAAGTGCACGTTTTGGCGTCTCTCCTGGGTCACGAAATAAGCGAGGCTGGGTTTTTTTCTACGTCATCACTGAAACAAAACAGTATTAATTGTTTGCCAAGCGCGAAAACTTTAATAATTACCTGATGTTTTCTCATATTTTCACGAGTTTAAACGTTCAAAGAATCGCTGTTGCACTGGGCGAACATTTTGTGTAACTTGATAGATTGTGAATATTTGACCTAACGTTGCGTATTTAAACTACTGATTTAGAATTGCTGGCTATAGTAAAATTCAGATCAAATATATAGTCAACTTCGGAACCTAACTTGAGAAGGAGCTTATGTTTTTCCATTGAGCTAGCGTAATAAATAATTGCAATTGAATAAAATAGAAAGAGGGGCATGCAACCATTTATTTTAGTAATTGAGTGTTACATTTCATTTTTAACCAGCCTAAATTTACTCGCAGATAAAACTTTGAGCAGAGCATAAAATATTAACTTATTAAATATTACAATTATTGGCATCCGAAACGTATAGTATAGAACTTTCATCATTACAATATATTTACAAAATGGAGTAAGGCAAGGGAACACGATATCCCCAAAATCGTCTACTTCCATCGGCTAACAAAGGTATAAACATCAATGGAAGAAAGCTTATCCGCCTCTATGATTTGCAGATGATGTAATAAGTGGCTCTACTCAAGAAGAATTACAAACAGGTACCCCAAAGGGTGGGACTTAATATAAACCGCCAAAAGACAAAAATAATGACAAATACAGAAGAACATATAAAAATATAAGGCTAGGGAAATAAGAAATTTAACAAGTAAACGAGTATGTATGTCTGGGACAAGTTATAAAAGCTACTAAAGAGAATCAAACGCAGAAAGTACAAAGAAGACCGCGATTAGCATGGACAGCGTTTGGAAGATTGAACTACATTATAAAAAATAAAGAACTACCATTACATTTACGAAAACGTGTCTTCAACGAGTATGTAATTCCAGTTCGTCCACATGGAAGTGTGGACATTCACAAAAAAAAACTTCGACAAAATAACCGAAACACAAAGACAATGGAACAATTCAGTGCGACTTTCACTCTGATGATGCAAGCTGCAAGGTCTTGTGAAACGTTAGTGAATATGGATGCACAAATAGCAACAAGGCCAAATCTGCCTAATAGCCCTCGTTCTCAAGATACTCAAACAACACGAGCCACCAAAGAACATGGCCATCGCGCGGGTTTTTGCTCGAGTTCACAAGGTGCAAAGCACATTAAGCCAGAGAATGCTGAGTGTTCATCTACAAATACTATGCGGTTTAAACCGAAATTCTATGTTAAGAAGAATGACAATAGAACAAATAATGCCACCAATAAAATTAGAAGTTAAAAGAAGAAATAATGGGATTAATGGGTACGCCAGTAAACCAAAATTAAAGACGCCATAAAACGGCCAAATCAAAATGTAGATGGGCAGAAAATGGGATGAACGAGGGGTTACCTTAATAAATCAGTGAAGACCATAGAAAAGAAGTAGAGGTCGACCACAATGCGTTGGGACGATTTTGTGTATAAAACTGGACAAATAAAGCTCTAGACAGAGGAAAGTGGACTTCAATGGAGGAGGCCTATGTCCAAACTTGAAATGTATAAAGGCTATTGAAAGAGAAAGAAAAAAGACAAAAGATAATCATTCGCTTCTTAGAACCCAAAAAATGTGCACAGCATAACTATTACTACGGTCCTTTTATGACTTAGTTTAATTTTATTGATAGGAATAATTTTCTCCAAGAGCTTTATCACGTTATATTCTATCGTACCTTTCTTGGTCCACAGCTAGCATGCACAACTAAAACACATACCACTATAAATATGAGGAAATTAACATTTATTGGTTAAATATCTGTGTTTTTAAATATATATATATAGGTTTAATACAGTTATCGTTATTAATTTTTGGCTTAAATTCAATTTTAATTAATAAATACTGTATGTTTACATGCAGTTTAATTTAATGTTTATTTTTAAATCGTTTCATAAACCTTTTGCTTAAACACTGTTAACTTTATCTTTAATTTTTATAATTTACTTTTTCAAATTTAAAAATTTGTCCAATTTGCAGTTTTGTTCATTTGAATTTTTGTATTTTCACTCAGATCTGGTATTTTTACTTCCTTTTACGATAAAGGAAATATTGGATTTACCCCAAAAATTCGAAATTGAGTTTTCAACAGATCTTCACGTTTTAGAGTCCCCTGATCCCAAAAAACATATTTTTTTTTCATTGGTCTGTCTGTCTGTCTGTGTGTCTGTGTGTCTGTGAACAGAATATTTCAAAAACCAAAAGAGGTATGGCATTGAAACTTCATATATAAGTTTTATGTACTATGTAGATGAGACAGCAAGCTTTTGAAGAAAATCGCATAACCGGAAGTAGGTGTTTACTCTTGCGATTTTTTTCAAAAACGGCTGTAACGATTTTTTTCAAACTTTATATTTTTATTACATTTTTAATCTGTATTGATGTGAGATAGGTGATTTTCCAGTTGAATACTTCTAAAATGGGTTTCTTTTTGTACCGTTTTTGTAGAATTTGCAATTTTTGAAAATATTTGACAAATGCTTAAAAATTAGAAATCAAATTTTTGGCTAATTATAAGATCACTGTAAAAGGAAGTTGTGTGAGTGTATCAAACCAGATTTTTAATATTATCTTTGCATTTCACTTACGTTCTAGTTGTCTATCTTCGAGCTCAATTTATCTCCATTGATATAATGGATTTGGGACCTGGACACAACGCCCACTGGTCACAACGTCCACCACCTAGTATGGCAACCATGTTGGACACAACGTCCACCGCTATTTTTGGTCATAACGTCCACCCTGGTCACAACGTCCACCGCCACAACGCCCACTCTGGTTACAACGTCCACCGTCCTATTTGGTCATAACGTCCACCTTGGACACAACGTCCACCGCCCCAACGCCCACTCTGGTCACAACGTCCACCGGCGCCTGTCGAGAATAACATTTTACGGCGTTGGTCGTAACATCCACCTTGGTCACAACGTCCACCGCCATAACGCCCACTCTGGTCACAACGTCCACTTTCAAATTTGGTCACAACGTCCACCTTGGACACAACGCCCACCGCCATAACGCCCACTCTGGTCACAACGTCCACCTTCGCATTTGGTCACAACGTCCACCTTGGACACAACGTCCACCGCCATAACGCCCACTCTGGTCACAACGTCCACTTCCATATTTGGTCACAACGTCCACCTTGGACACAACGTCCACCGCCATAACGCCCACTCTGGTCACAACGTCCACCTTCGCATTTGGTCACAACGTCCACCTTGGACACAACGTCCACCGCCATAACGCCCACTCTGGTCACAACGTCCACCTTCGCATTTGGTCATAACGTCCACCTTGGACACAACGCCCACTTTTGTTTAACTTGTTATTTAATCAACCTTTAACTGCCTTCTTTAATTCTTTTTGTCTAATGTTGTTTAAAATTTGAAAATGTTGGTTTTAGGCTATTTTATGTATTTTTTAAATCAATGTATAGTTTCAACTATTTCCTCCGCATCTTAACGATTTTCTCTCTATTTTATTATGGTTTTTCTCTAGCGTATGCATTTCCCGCATGCATTTCCCGCTCGTTTCTCATATAAATCGTTAGTTATACGAAGGATAAGAGTCATATTATAACACTAAATATACCTAAACATTCATTGGTTTGCGATACACCTCATTAGAAAAAAACGTTTCCTTATTGTTTATTGTACAGTTGCGGACACCTCAAAGTGCACGGTTTTTTGTTACTATCGTTATTTTTGCGATTTTTCGGCTTATTAAATGAGGGTTTCTCCAGTGGCGTTGCTTGTGATTGTAAGAATAGGTACCTATTACTTTTTTAATGTTTGTATTTTAGCAAAGTTTCGCAAGTAAACAAACTATACGTATAATAATATGTATTTAATAAATATGTATCAGTATTCGATTGGTATTACGCTTTGCAGTTTGTTTCGAATAGATTTGACCAATGTTTTCATATTGTATCCTTCTCTCAGTTTTCCAAGCGTTTTTTATTCTTTCACATAATTCATCGACGTTGTTTGCTGCAAAATCCCTGGTATAAATTTTTGTAGTTCAATACCCGCAAACCTTTTCGATGGGGTTTAAGTCCGGACTTCTTGCAGGTCATGGTAATAAATTGATATTATTCTCATCAAACCATCAATGAACAACCCCTGCTGCATGCACAGGACAGTTATCCTGTGAAAATAATGTTATCAATTACGTTAACATAAACAAAATTAATTAATTAGGTAATATCTTGCCTGTTAAAAAGTAAATTGATTAGGAAAGACCTCTCTTAGAGATGGCAGCATCACATTTTGCAAAATGTTGCAATAATTTTCAACGTTCAGTCGACTATTAATTCTATAGCATGCCCCAGATCCGTGAGCATTGATTCATCCCCATACGTTTACAGAGAATCGTCCACTACTCCTTAAGGGTTGAACAAAATTTTGCTCCTAAAATTTTGCATTTTGTGGTCTATACACCCTTAATCGTCAATTGGTAAATGATTGAAATACCTTTTCATCTGAGAAAACAGTGGTGTTCCAAAACTCGTCGATTTCATTCAAATAGTCAGTTGCAAACTGTATTCTTCGTTCTTTATACTCTGGTGTTAAAAAAAACTTTTCTTGCAGAAGTCTCTGCTGCCAACGATTTTTAATTTTGAAAATGCAGCTCTTGCCCACATGTAAATCTGCTGCGACTCGACTCAGCGACCAGTTCTCTTCCAGTTTTGTAATAGCTCGCATTTTCTCTGCTTCTGACAAATGTGTGGGAATTTTTCGAGTTTTCAGTTCTATGACAGTTGATGCCAAACGTAAACGTCAAAACTCGACGTCTATGATTAGAATATCGTATTACAAGCTAAAAATCTGCCGTGCACTTTGAGTTGGCCGCAACGGTACCAGTAGGTAAATATTTACAAGTCCCTAAAAACTAAAAATAAAAGAGAAGGTTGACGTCACTGAAAAAACGTGGTTATACAGTCGTGTTCAAATAAATCTGGGACAATGTTTTTTTCATATGTAGGTTCAGTTAAGAATTGAAGAATATCTCCATGGATTTCCTGCTATCAGAAAGAGTTACATTAAACTTTAACAGGTACTGAAATCTGTAACTCTTTTTGATAGCAGGAAGTCCATGGAGATATTCTTCAATTCTTAACTCAACCTGCATATTAAAAAACATTGTCCCAGTTTTATTTGAACACGACTATACAGGGTGAGTTATTTGAATCTTTGGACGCGTTTATCCAGTGAGGGAAGCAAGATGGTGAAAAATACCCCGGGACAAAATTGTTCCGGGTGAAGGGGGACAACTTTGGCACTAAAATCCACTTTCCCCTCGTACTCCCCCTCGCAGGGGGGGATCCACTTTCAAATTTCAAATGGAACCCCCCATTTTTTTTCCATGGATTCGGGTTCCTGATAAAAAAATATGAAATTTTTGTCCGAACAATTTTTCATGAAAATGCTTTCTTCGGTCAGATTTAGCGCATCTCACAATCCCACCCTTGGCGTTACCCAGGAACAACGACGTGGACGTGGTGGGATTTTGTTCCCATCGAGATGCTTTTTTCGCGTGAGTTCCCTTGCCGCTCACGTACGGGTTGCTTTTTTCGCGTGAGTCCCCTTGCCTCTCATGTACGGGGTGTTCTCATTAAATTCGCCGGGAGTCAGTGGCTCTCCCCCGCGCTCTGGTCATGATCGTACATCAAGAGCGTAGGTCCAATCTAACGTTCTGGAACCTCAATCCTGGACATCTTTGTCATTTTGGTGAAACATTGACACTTTTGGCCCTAATGACAGCTACCTGACAGCTGTGATGACATCGTGTGGGGACAATTTTATGGCTGTAGACCTGGTAACTCCATATCGAGCGCTAAGAATCATATGTGCTGTTTCAGGAAAATGTCCATTCACTGTAGTTCTTAAATAGGGCGGGGGGTCATAATTCTGACCGAAGAAAGCACTTTCATGAAAAATTGTTTGGACAAAAATTTCATATTTTTTTATCAGGAACCCGAATCCATGGAAAAAAATGGGGGGTTCCATTTGAAATGTGACCCCCCCCCCGCGGGGGAGTGGATTTTGGTGCGAAAAGTTGTCCCCCTTCACCCCGAACAATTTTTTCCCGGGGTATTTTTCACCATCTTGCTTCCCTCACTGGATAAACGCGTCTAAAGATTAAAATGGCTCACCCGGTATAACGACTTTTTTCAGTGACGTCAGCCTTCTCTGTCATTTTTAGTTAGGGACTTGTAAATACTTACCTACTGGTACAATAAACAATAAGGAAACCTTATTCTTCGTATACCTACCGATTTATATGAGAAACGAGCGGGAAATGCATACGCTAGAGAAAAACCATCATAAAATAGAGAGAAAATCGTTAAGAATGCGGAGGAAATAGTTGAAACTGTACATTGATTAAAAAATACATAAAATAGCCTAAAACCAACATTTTCAAATTTTAAACAACATTAGACAAAAAGCATTAAAGAAGGCAGTTAAAGGTTGATTAAATAACAAGTTAAACAAAAGTGGGCGTTGTGTCCAAGGTGGACGTTATGACCAAATGCGAAGGTGGACGTTGTGACCAGAGTGGGCGTTATGGCGGTGGACGTTGTGTCCAAGGTGGACGTTGTGACCAAATGCGAAGGTGGACGTTGTGACCAGAGTGGGCGTTATGGCGGTGGACGTTGTGTCCAAGGTGGACGTTGTGACCAAATATGAAAGTGGACGTTGTGACCAGAGTGGGCGTTATGGCGGTGGACGTTGTGTCCAAGGTGGACGTTGTGACCAAATGCGAAAGTGGACGTTGTGACCACAGTGGGCGTTATGGCGGTGGGGGTTGTGTCCAAGGTGGACGTTGTGTCCGAATTTTAAAGTGGACGTTGTGACCAGAGTGGGCGTTGTGGCGGTGGACGTTGTGACCAGGGTGGACGTTACGACCAACGCCGTAAAATGTTATTCTCGACAAACGTCGGTGGACGTTGTGACCAGAGTGGGCGTTGTGGCGGTGGACGTTGTGTCCAAGGTGGACGTTATGACCAAATGCGACGGTGGACGTTGTGACCAGAGTGGGCGTTGTGGCGGTGGACGTTGTGACCAGGGTGGACGTTATGACCAAAAACAGCGGTGGACGTTGTGTCCAACATGGTTGCCATACTAGGTGGTGGACGTTGTGACCAGTGGGCGTTGTGTCCAAGACCCATGGATTTGCATCTACCGCACGGACTGTTTGCGCCGTCGTCAGCAACGCCCGCCAGTTATGCTACACGCATATCACCAACATCTTCATATTTCTTGGTCCAAACTTCTTATGATGACCATATTTATGTTCTAAAGAACACTTTTTCTGGGCACATACCAATATTCATTTTTAATGTAATTTTTTTTTTATATTCTACCTTGATTTTAAAGCTGATGTCTTTTTAATTCAAAATTTTTACACACAGCATTTCTTATTGTTATTTCTTTGTATTCTCCAAAACCTTGGAAATCAAATATTAAACAATTAGAGATTCCTACTTTTCAACTATTGTGAGATTTAGCTAAATATGTCAGATTTAGGTTAACTTGTTCTCAATTTGGGCTAGTCTCCAATTATTATGTAACAATGTGCAACAATAACGCTTTTATACAACAAATATGTAAGAAATAAACGTATGTTTTGTCCTTTCTAATAATATTTACTTTTGCAGATAAAAACTGACTAACATAACAACTTACTTCAAAATTACTGTCATCAACCAAATTTGCGTTACATTTGCAATCAACGAATGGGCAATTAGCTGGTATCGTTTACAATTTCACATGTACTTGAATTAATAACTATAATTCTTTCTGACTAATTTTTGTTTCAGTACATTTTAATACTACTTTACCATATGTATTGTTATGGTCTTGGCACAGGGGTTTAGAATCAGATTAATACGGTTAAAAGAATACAGTATTAAAAATTACAAAGATGAATTTAAGTATGAAATGGATATCAAAATTATTAAAATGTATTTGGTAAAGAAAGGAAATAGAATTAAAATTCAATTGAACGAAGCTACATAAGAAACAGTAGGATTTTAACATAATTTAATTTATCTGAAATGAAAAGGGGCATTAATGGCAAATACTTTTTCAAGATATACCATTTAACATAGTGGGTACTAGACAAATACAATAAAGCTTCTATAGTGTGTTGGACTATCAAATATATGCTAAACTAAATCGTATTTATCAGTAAGTAAAAAGAATTTGATATAAAAACATGTAATACTTAAAATTATGAAAATAAACCCTTTATAAAAGTTTTAAAAAGCTGTTTGGAATAGAAAACGATTATAAATTAAATTAAAATTTGCGTGGTGTAAATAAAAAGTAAACTTCAAAAAATTAAAAGATATGAAGAAGAGAATTAAAATAAATGGATGTGGTGAGAACGCCTAAGTAATACAGTTATAATCTACAAAAGCAAATTTCTGGAAGGGTATGCTGAACTGAATTTATCGTCAAATTACATTGCACCATATGAATTGGATAACAAGGAATGGTTTTTACTGGAAATGGTTTACATCGAGATCATTAGCAGAGTGAGCGTTTTTATGGGGTGGATAGGAGATTTTCATCTAAAGGAGTTCTACTTCGACAAACTTGTCATTGAAGTGACATCTTATAACTTGCATCTAGTCCAGGTTCGTGATATCAGGTCGTCGCAGGCTTGATGATTTTGGTAGGACGACGTGGATGGAGTTTGCTGCTGGCATTGCTGCTAGAGAGGGTTGGTAGGTGCCTTGTCGTGATTTGGTCAGGAAGTCTTTGAGGAACCAGGAACAACAAAATTATCCTTACCGGTTGATCGGTTGCTAGTATTTCAAAAGGTAAATTAGGGTGCTTAAAACATGACTGTGAGCAACCCTTCAGAAAATTTAAGCACCGCAGAAATGCGTGGCAAAAGTGTTGTGAAACCGATGGCCTCGAAATTTTACAAATTTGCGGACACGCGCCGTTAGAGCAATTCGCATATCAGCATTACAATATATCCCAAGTTATTTTTATGTTACAGTTGTCATAAAATAAAAAAATCAAATTTCAGAATAGAAACTGTCAAGATTATAAAGAATCCGGCCTGTGTTTCAGTCAATTGTTTTTCTACCGGAGCTAGCAGTTAATAATCTTGATAATCCATAATTATAAAAAGGCAAATAAGTTAATTAAAATTCAATTTTAAAAAGAATTGATTGAGAATAAACTAAAATAAGGTGTAAGTCAATTATAACATAACATAGGCGTTACAACGTAGAGTCATTACAACAGTATATTCAAAATAAGGCGACAAATTCGAAAACTCTGCACTGAAATTAGAAGCGAACCCTCATGCAAATCTTGGCATGAAAATGATGGAAGAGATCTCCAGTTGTAGCCTTGATGTGGTGCTCCGCAACAATACGTTTCAAAAAATCATAAAAGTAATGAAGTAGTCATTGACATAGCAGCTGAAAAATTAGAAAAGTCATAATTTAGAAAATTGAAGGAAGAATTTCCAGATTATTGACATAGAAACAATTGAAGATGATCCTAGCTAGAACCATTCGGAACAAACCACAGTTGATGTGAAGTTGGGAAACTCAAAATTGAGAAATTTGAATAGACGATGTCTTGATTTAAATCCATTGTATAGAAGCAATGGAGGAGGTCCCTCGTTGGAACCATGCGAGGCATTACACTCTGTACTAAAATTTAGAACAGACACTAGAGATAATAATCCGTGTTTCTTATTAAAAAAGACAATGCGCAGCAAAGTTATAAATGATAAAGAATATCCTGATGCAAATTTTGCTCAACAAATGATGGCGGAAAACTATAGCTGGATATGAAGTAACCATTAGAACATTATTTGGAAGTTTTTATTACTTTATTTTTATATATTTAAAATAAAAGGACAAATCCGAAAACAAATATTTGAAGAGAATAAGTATCCTCATGTACAAAAATTATAAACTAATTATTAGTAGCACCTTGAAAATTGTAAAAAAGAAAATATTTAAATTCATGAAAGAGAGACAATGGTGGGGGACCCTGGTTGGAACCATGCGGAACATCATACTGTAAACAAAATTCGAAGAGATGGAATAGATGATAATCCTCTGGTGTTTGTTCTACAGCAAATACGCAAAGTTACAAATTATTGTGTATTGTTTCCCGTACATTATATTTTTCTTAAAAATTAAACAAAGCACCCGTGTCTGCCCCTCAAGCTACTTTGCTTGCGTTTCTCCGAGCCAGACAAAAGGCGAACTAATTAAACCAGTATGTTTTTGTGTAACTGAGAAAACACGTTTTTTACAAAGTGCTTCGTCATAAGCCCCAACTGTCCGTTTGCGGTACCGCCAGGATGAATTCGTGCATTTGCACAAGATCGATACGTCAAAAAATTTAAGGCCATTCTGGACAATCTCGTAATAGAATGAATGCTAAATTGCGTCAGAGCGTGCGCATGCTTGGCAAGGTGCAGTGCTGCAGTCTGCTGCGATCGGCGTTTGTTTTACGCGTTTTTTTCGGGCCGGAATCCGCCGTCATTTGGTTTACCGGTGGTGTTGCAGTTTGCACTTTTGGGCCTTCTCTCTCCCCTTTCTTGCGGTAAGTGGCTTTCCAGACCCTTGCTTGATGCGTTTCCGCGTTCCAATGCCCGCAGATGCACTTCCGCGACCTAGGCTAGCCTTCGATCAATCGCTCAGGGCAGTGCTCCGAGTGCAATTTCGGAAAATTATTGCTGCTCTGCACATAGATAATCCACCCCGCCTCCCAGTTCTTGGAAATTTCGGTTTTTCCCCCGGGGTAAATGTTGCGCAATATTGGGAATTAGGGTATTTCCCGGTTGGGGGGTTAAAGCGTACAGCTGAACCAACTTCAACTTCTTTATTTCTATTAACACTAGATGTACATTTCGGAAGTGTTTTAACAAAAAAAATATAGGTGCATAAACATTCAGTTGTGACTAAAAATTTTAAAACGCCTTCGTGGCACCAAATTCTAGTTTCATGCAGACGAATACTGGATTACCCACAGTGACACTCCTTAAAAATGGTGCCCTCAGCAACGCAGCCAACAAAATCCACCGTTGCTTGTTGCACTATCCTAAAATTGGCCTACAAGATCCTAGACGTATTGCTGGTCCCAAAAGACATGCTAAACCAGCATATATAATTAAACTTAACTTCGCGTTTCGGTAAGCACTCTGCTTACCATAAAAAAATCAGCATTTTGTCCATGAGACAGTGAGCGTACAGTTTTCGCACAAATTTGAGCGATGCAGTTTTGCAGTTTACCTTCCTTTACGTTTTTTTATTAATAAAACTCCGCATGTTGATTTTGCAATGGCGTACGTCTGATGCTCTTGTGAATGGGGGGGGGGGGGGATTGATCGACGCTGCTTCCAAGGGAAACGCACTACCCCTACCCCAATGAATTTCCAAGTTCTAAGGCTAAGGGGGGGGGGGGGGGGGGGGGGGGGGGTCACCTCTCCTACGCCTTTTTCAAACCGTAGATCAATGGATGACAATGGCCTTTGCAGTTAATCGATTCGTTATTGTCTTGGCATCCATGGAGATGGGATTTTGCAACTCTTTAACTGCCAGTATTTAAAAATTAGTTCCTCGATGCCTCTAATGTTTGAAATGATGAGATTTAAGGGCGTCTCACGGTGAAAATTCAGTACAGGGTGTGTACTTTATGGAAGGTGACGCTGCTAAACTTCTCCGTAAAATTGTTTTGGAAGTAAATATGGACATGCACAATCATAAACAAATCCTGCATTTGTAGTACCGACCGATTATAGTTGTTTACAATCTTATCAGGTATTTATTTAGCCTGTGGTGCTCAATCAACCTTAGTATCAAAATAAAGTAGTTTAAAATAATCAAAAACGTATTTAGTATACATTGCAATTATTTCCGACTTATCTTTCACAATATGTTTTACGTAGGGAATTATTGAGAACTTCTAGGTATGTGTTAACCAAACTTACTCTCAGTTTAGCAGCTTAGATTTGGCAACGTAGGAGAAGACATTGCATTGACCTATCTTCCCTGTACTGAATTCTCACCGTGAAACGCACTATAGTGCTTGCAAATGTGACGCTCTGAACCAATTTTGAGTCTTCTATACTAATATTATAATTAGGTTATTCAAATAAATATTTATTCAAAATGCTTCTTCCGTTTATAAATATTATTTCTCAAATAGGTTCTTTTTTCAGACACTTCTTCAGAATATGAACTGATTCAGACGTGTTACGTCTTGAACCATCGTATAAAAGACTCTAAATGGATTCAAAAGTGTCTTTTTTAGCGTTTCTTTCAGATTTAGAAACGAAAAGTAATCGCTAGTGCCTAAATCTGGCAGTTAGCCGAGCTACTAAGTTGTAATAATTGATAATAGCACGCTATCTGCTCCTAATTTTTCTCGCTGCTTCCATTACTTTAAATTGTTAGTAGCGCAGTCAAATATTCTATTAAAGCTACTGTTGCATAGAAGCTTAAAAGTCCATCTTTGTAGCGTTGTTATAAACCTACCAAGCTGTACCAGACTGGATTTCCAAATTATAGCTATGCAGTTTGTACTTCGAGCCGGATTTTACCAAGCAAACCATAAAATAACTATTGTTGTTTTGCTGGTCGTTTATGATATAGAGATTTTTTAAATCGTAAATGTAGAATATATTACTATATTCAGTTAGATTTTATATATTAGAATTAAACTTTGGTGTAGACCGTGTCATATTTGTAGGTAAATACCCAGAAATTCTTTGTTTTGCGTACTTTTCACTATATGAATCCAAACATGGACACTTGTAAATTGTAATACAAATTATTCGTGTTGGTGTCTTGTACTCACTTACAAATTATACAGTTTTTGATACGTGGTACTTACCGCCCTCTGTGCCAACCTTGCGAAGCGGCGGTGCACTTGGAGTCGGAGGCACGTGATCGGAGGAAGAGCTGAAGCTATGATGCTGTAGATCGTGAATAACAAACCTTCAAGTTTTACTAAGTCTAAAAACATCGTCCCTATGTATGTTCTTTGTATGTTTTTCTACTATTCAGGTGCGTCCACGAGTATTATAATTTATATTTATGTTCCCTACAGAAATAACAACGAATAACTTACTCGATGAAATAGAAAAACGTTAGATGTAAAACGCATCTTAAATGTACAGAAAAAGTTAGAAAGGTAAGCGGAATTAACATTTTTTTGTTGCAAAATGTCAGTAATTTGGTTAACTAATAAAATCGGAAAGCCCAAACATAGATTTGATGGTAGAGAGACATTATCCCAGTATAATCCCAATGCTGAAATTTAACAGAAAATATTTTTTTTTTTTTTATACTTAATGTATAAAAATTTATAACAATTTTAAGGATTACGTTAGAATTTGTGAAAAAATGATTCAGTGAAGATTTCGATATTCACTATATTCACACAGAAAATAATTGCAATGAACATAGGCAACCTTCAGCTCAATTTGGTTAAATTTCCAACGCTACTAGTTTAATTTCCCAAGTTCAAATCGATAATAACTAGCAGCTAGCAGTGCGACGTACCGATAATCAAGCAAAAATAGGCGACACGTCAGAAGAAAAATACTTTTTTTTCCAATTTGGTACTTATGGTTATTCATACAACGTTACGGTCACTAATAAGGCTTCGTTAGAAGTGTGAATGAAACAAAAGCAGGCAATGCCTAGGAAAAGATCAAAAAGAAGGTATATATTGTCCAATTTGGAACTCTTTTAATTTCTACTAAAAATGGAACTGCATCGTTACTAGATACATCCTCCTGGAGAGGTATCTACACTAAAAAAACAGGCAATGCGTAAGTAAGGAGGACTTCTTCATCTTCTTCTTCTTGTTTTTGGAGGTTACCTAGCGATCAGTACATTCATCTTCGCCTTAGATACGGCTGCTCTGAATAACTCTATGGTAGTTTTCCCTTAGCATTAGCCCAAATTTTGCAGCGGGGACGTTCATCTTCGTCCAACACTTCTTTCCTGTTTTGAAAATGTCTGTATTTTTACCTAGACCTTGGAGTATATCTACATTAGTGGTGCTATCAATCCATGAGACTTTGAGACATTTGACAGTGCGAAGGCTTCCAATTTCTTACTCGTCAAACTTTCTGCGTCATATAATAAAATAGAAAACATATAACATCTGAGTATTCAAATTCTTAGTTCGAATTGAAGCTTAGAACTGTATTCATTATTACGAAAGCAAATCTTGATTGTTTTATCCTCGATTTTATTTCCTTACTGCAGTCTCATTGATCATTTAAGTAACATCCAAGATATTTGTAAGATGATACTGTTTCAAGGTCATTATTGTTTATTACAATTCGTGGTGCTGGAAGATTTTCCTTGCTGATAAATAATTTTTGTTTTTTGTCGATTGATTTGTAAACCGTGCTACCTTCCACAACTTTGTTTATTAATTTAAGATACGCATGTCATGTTCGTTGTCTGTTAGCAGGACAGTGTCATCAGCATACCGGATGTTGTTTAACGTTCACCTCCTACATTAATACATTGTACAACTTTAAATACAGTTTCTATAAAGATATCCTCTGAAGATACGTTGAAGAACAGTGGCGAAAACACACACCCAGTCTGCAGATTAACCCTATGAAATACAAAAATATCAATATCAAACGTTCTTTACGATATGGTTAATCGATAAGGATTTCATAGATGTGTTCTTTGGACATGATAGGGCTCTAAAAAGCTTTGTAAATATAAGAGCAATTATGTTATAATTTTGCAATTCAGTTAAAAAGTGTGAAGAATGACCAGCTGCAACAACTCATTTTCAGAAAATCATTATCATCATCATCAACGGTCACGAATTAAGCTCTTCGGCCTTTCCGATTCAATTAACCATCTCATTACGGGTGTTCCTATTCTTCGTTTTTTGTCAGCAGTTTGTGTTTATAGAGGGTGTTTCTTAAACATGTAATACATTTAAGATATGATTTCTTGGGTCATTTTATGAATATGAATTATACCTTTGATGAAGTTTCAAAAATCGCTTCGTTTCACAGATACAAGGCGATACAGATTTACAACAAATAGAATATTTTTATTACATAAATATTATATTTATACAAATGTTTCGCAAGAACTGTTGGAAATGACTACCACCAGCATTCCATCTTCTCCTCATTGATTGTCGAACTCGTTCGAACACACCAGGTGTATACTACTGGAGTAATCTAAACTAGAGATTTCAGGTGGCTCCATAGGAAGAAATCTCGTCGTCGTCTACTTCAAGGATTAGGCCTTGCGGCCTGTTCCTGTTCAATATTCCATCGTTTGCGAGGTCTTCCGACATCTCGGGTTCCTCTTGGGTTGTATTGAATTGCTAATTTTGGGAGTCTTTCTGGGTTCATTCTATCTACATGTTCCTTCCATCTTGTCTTGTAATTTATTATTTGGTTCCTTATTGGTTGTACTTGTAGCTCGTTTCTAATGTGTTCGTTAGTAAATCTGTCTAACCGGCTGCATCCTTTGACTCCTCTTAGGCACCTCATTTCTGCTGACTGGATTTTCCTATGGTCCTTTGTTGTCATTGTCCATGTTTCGCTGCCATATAGTAATGTGGGGACCGCCATTACTTTGTAAAATGTTGTCTGTGTCTCCTTTCTTGTTTTGTTTCTTAGTGCTCTTCTTATAGTACCGCACATCCTCTGAAATATGGCTATTTTTTTGTCAATGTCTTGGTCATAGTTAAATGAGACATGGCAACCTAGATATCTGAAATTTTGTATTTGTTCTAGATTGGTGTTAATAATAATTTTAGATCTTATGGGTTGTTTTCCTTGAAAGGCCAATATTTTTGTTTTAGTTGTTGATATTTGGCAGTTGTAATCTTTTGCTATATTTATTAATCTGTAGATTGCTCGTTGTAAATTGTTTTCTGAATTTGCGATTATAGCCTGGTCGTCAGCGAACAGTATTGTGTTAACATATTTATTTGTATTCCCTTTGGTGCTTCTTGTTTCCATGTCTTTATCATGTCGTTAATATATGTATATATTAAATAGAGTGGGTGATAGGCCACATCATTGTCTTACACCTTGATTTGTGTGTATCAGGCTTTCGCCTTCGTCATTGCTTTCTATAGCGATTTTGGTGTTTTGATAAAGACTCTTTATCGCTTTTATCAAATGAGATGGAAATCCATTTTTTTCTAAAATTGACCATAGTTTTGTTCTTGTAACCTTGTCAAATGCTTTAGTGAAATCAACAAATGCCATATGTGTTTCTAAATTCTGTTCTCTACGTTTTTCTATGATCTGTTTCAAGGTGAGGACTGCATCTATACAGGATCGTCCTTTGCGAAAGCCATTCTGTTCTTCTTCTAGGATCACTTCAGCTATTGTTTGCGTTCTCGCTGTTATAATTTTCGAATATAACTTGTATCCTGAATATAGTAAACTGATGCCCCTATAATTGTTGCAGTCTGTTCTATCGCCTTTTTTGAAAAGTGATTTTAGTTTAGCTATGGCCCATTCTTGAGGAATTTTAGTTTGTTTCCAACACATATTAATGAAGTGTAATAATCTTAATTTTAGAAACATGCCTCCGTATTTAGGTAGTTCAGTATTAATTTTGTCAATTCCTGTGGCTTTCCTATTTTTTAACGTCTTTATTGCATTTTCTAATTTTTGTATAGTTATATCGTCTACGGCTAGATTCGTCTCTTGTAAATCTATATCTCCGTTTATTAACTTCGTCTTCTTCTTCTTCTTCTGAATTGGACCACAGTTCTTTGTAATGTTGTTCCCACTTTTCAGTTACTATGATATTTTACGTTGCAGTATCCTTTTCTTCTTTGTTGAGGTGCTTCATAATTTTATATGCCGATTTTTGTCGTCCGTATACATCTTCTTCTATGTGTGTTATATAATTATCCCAGCTATTACGATATGCCTCTTTTATAGCTCTTTTGGCTTTTGCACTTCGTTCTTTATAGTACTGTTTGTTTTGTTCCGTTCTTGATGCTAGATATTGTTGGTATGCTCTGCGTTTGTTATCTATTAATTGTTGTAGTTCGTTATTC